>JAOXYA010018855.1:0-13584 GCA_028565675.1 Sorex palustris | reverse complement strand
CTCTCTCTCTCTCTCTTTCCTTTTGGTGTTGTGATTTGCAATATAAGTATTGAGTGCCCAGGCATGTTCTTCCCCTGTCTTAGCTGCAGTGTGACCTTTGGTATCTGAAGCCTTGCTCTTTCCATCTGTACAGTGGAACAACCACAGTGCTTTCCAAGGGCTACAACTAGAAGAATTCTGGACAACCTGGCATACCCTTGTCCAGTTAGCATCAGGGATGGGTCTTTGTGCTCCTCAGTAGCAGGGGTGGGGGCCTGAGTCCACACCCTCCACCACTCTCTCCACCACTGAACCATCCTCCCCACAGAAGCATAGGCTGGAGCAGGGCTGGGTGCTGGCTTTTGGGTGGGTTATACATGCCATCCGCCTGGTGCTGGGGATGGGCTGGAGAGCGTCCTTCTCCCTGTTCACATACCTTCTCTCTTGCCATTCTGGAAATTCTTCAGAAAATGTATAGAGATTTAAAATGATGGCTCAATGAGCTATTAAACAGGGGTCTCTAGAGAAAACCCTGCAAATCAAAGTAGATGCCAAACCAGGGAGATGGTCTTGAACCTGTGTCCCTGAAAACAGCTCCAAGCAGTCACACTCATATTTCTCTTCTATCATAGTGCAAGAGCTACAGGACCTGGGGCTTGATTCTGGTCTAGGGGTGGTGGGTTCTGCTGCAGACAGAGGTTCTTCCTATTGTACCCCAAAGGTGCAAGGACAGTGGCAAAATCTGCAGACAAGGCCTGAAGGAACTGCCAGCAGAGCCCCAGCAAAAGACACCTAAGGGACAATTCACCTATGAGCCCGTGAGTCTGCACTGGCTTTGTTCTAGGTGCCAGCGAACCAGACTTTATAGACACGAAGCTTGGACCAGAACGAGAGAACAGTGGGTGAGCACTTGCCCTGCATGCAACAGATATGGATTCTGTTCCCAGCATTCCACACGATCCATTAATCTTCCAAAAATGATCCACAAGCACAGAGGCAGGAGTTACCTATGAACACCACCAGGTGTGGCCCCCAAACAAAACAAACCAAAATAACTAGGACATAGGTTTAAATTCCGAGAAAAAGAGAGAAAAATAAAGTAAGACTCAGGTATTGTGACTCAGTGAAGATCAAAACACAGTGGCCCTGAATATGCCACCTTGGCTTCTTGAGCTTTTGAAAAAAATGTTGAAATTACATTGCATTAGAAAATTCTATGAGTTTCATTTGTACATGGCTATACATCAACATCTGTATGTAGTAAACAAAGAGTACAGTGTTTCAGTTTTACAGTTCGAGCAGTTGAAATTCCCTACCCATTTTTACCGACATGACGTGGTTTACAACTGTTCCCATGTCATTGTTTTAATTAGTTAATCAATTTTGCTTTTTGGGTCACACCTGGTGATGCTCAGGAGTTCCTCCTGGCTCTGCACTGAGGAATCACTCCTGGCGGTGTCGGGGGACCATGTGGGATATCAAGGATCAAATCCAGGTTGTCAGAGTGGAAGCCGATGCCCTCCCCTCTCACCTGTTGCTCAGGCCTGTCATTGTCCTATACCTAGATGCCACCTGCGTCTGGAACCCACCATTCGCCATGTCCCCCTGAAGTGGGTCCGAAGACCCCAAGAGGGAAAGACCCTCCCAGGATCCCTGCCTTGAACTGCCAAAAATAATGAAGAAAAGCAAAGCTATGGTGATTTCCATTCCACAGGACACTGGAGGCTCTGTAGGAAAGGTGGGATGCGAGAAACAGGTCTGTGAAGTTCCCTGACGGCTTTAGGAAGGGACGACAGACACAGCGGAATGGGAAGAGCAGCACCCAGGGCTGCGGGGCCCAGGCCCATGCTCTCCTTCAGAGTGAGGCCGAGGCTGCTTGTCCTCCTGTGGGCAGGTCGAATGTTTCAGGAGCGCAGGGGGACAGGGAGGTCAGGGATGCCTCTGTGTCTGTGTTCCTCTCAGACCTCTATGTCAGGGTGCACACGTGTCCTGAAGCCTCCCACACTCATGTGCGAGTGACCATCCTCTGCCTGACAAAAGGAGCAGCCTTCCCTCTCGAGATGGGGTGAGGCTGAGGGGCTCTAGCACAGAAACACTCAGGATTAACTTTTTGCGGGACTCCATTTCCTTATGAAGCATCTTGGGTCATGTGAAAGGTCATTTCTTCCCCATGATCAGGTCTAAGGCCCTGGGCTGTAGCCGGGGAGCCCTGGATTGGGAGTGACAGACTTCCTTCCGCCCCTCTCTTACTGCTGCTCACTTCTGTATCCTGCATGTTGGCATGGTGCTTCGTGCAGAGTAGCTGCTCATGAAAGCTTTAGGGGCCAAGATGCAAGAGAGAAGGAGACAGCATACAGGCATTTGGTGTAGACCCCTAAGAAAACTTCTGGATACTTTCAACAGCTTAGATGCTCATGGCACTCAGGGGTTATTAAATGTAATCTGGGAGTTGAGGGGGGGAGGGAGCTTCCTTTTCCTCAACAGGGGCACCCATCAACCTTCCTAGACAGAGCCATACCAAAGCTCTATGGATTGCAAGTCATGGCCAGGTGGGGTTTTTTTTTGTTTTTGTTTGTTTGTTTGTTTGTTTGTTTTTGCAGCTCCTCTCTGCCCACTTCTAAAATCTGGGTTTGCTTATAGGCTTACTTTGATTAGTAAAATGTCAAAGATCATGTTGACTTGGTCCTAACGCCTGGAATTTAGGAATTTGACCACATTTATTTAGGGCAGCTCAAGGTGGGAGGCCTTGTGCAAGGCCGTGTGTGCATCCCAAGACTGCACTGAGGAGGAATGACAGACTTAAGGTTCAGGGCAGCTACACTACCAATATCAGAGAAAAAGCAGAAATTTTAGGATCACCTGGAGATAGACAGGGAGACCAGGATAAATCAAAGGTTTCTGCTAGTTCCTCTTTTCTACTGCACAAAAAGTGAGTGAACTTTGGTAGGCTGGGAGGGATTGCATTGGAGGGAATCTGAGAAGGAAGGCAGTGAATAGTCCTGTGAACCAGTGAGGGAGGGGTCTGCCTGGGACAGTTCTTAGCAGCAGCTGGGTTCTTCTGGTGCTCATGGTTGTTCAGATAACCAATGAGTCAGGTCAGCAGGATGGTTTGTTTTCCTCCATCCTCGTTCACTCGCTCAAGAGCAGTTCTAAACTAGGTGGAGTACTGGGGTCATTTCAGATCAGGGTGAGGAGGTTGGGAGTGTTCGGAAGAGGAGCTGATGCTGGGAAGCAACAGAAGCATCTAGAAGGAGGAGGAAGGGAAATGTAACTAAGAACGGGGGGTGGCAGGAAAAGAGGGGAGGGATTTAGTGAAGATGATAAATTGGCACCAAAGATGATAAACTGGCACCAAGAAGGGCAAGCTAGAATAACAGAAGCTAAGAGCTGGGAATAGACACCAGGAAGCGCAGTGCTTAGGGACTAATAACATCACTGGGCAAGATCCTAGGTGGCTGAGCAGGTGGAGCTTAGGCACCCAGAATTTGCACATGCATTCAGGAATCAGCCACAGGGGCGCTGAGCTGGTGAAGAAGAGTGAGGGCTGAGGGAAACAGGCTGGTACAACCAGGGCAAGAAAAATGTTTGCTCTAAGCACAAGGATGAATGGAATGTGCAGGGCCAGACCTGAGAGTCAAAGCAAGAGATGTCTTATCTCAGTGACTGTCCTGCAGGCCTTAGACTCAACAAGAAGGTAAAATTATGCCCATGATTTAAGAAAAAAAAAAGTGTGTTCGGGCAGATTGGAAAGATAGAACAGGGCCTAGGCATTTGCCTTGCATGCAGGATGATCCCAGGCACTACACACCGTCCCCAGAGCTGAGGAGTCAGGAATAGGCCCAGAGCACCACCAAGTGTGTCCCCTTCCATGTCCCCCCAGATATGCCCATCCCCCCCAGATATGCCCAAATTTAATAGCAAGATGAGACGTATGTTCACTCACTCCCCAGCTACAAAAGTAGGAAAGGGGTAACACAAAGTACTCTTGGGGCATATAGCACCCTGCTTGCCTCTTTTTTTTGTCATTCTCTTTTAAATAAAGCTGCTTGGGTTCCACCAACCCAGACTAGTTTCGTACTTTAATCCCAATCCCGGAGCCCCAGAGTCAAAGAACTTGCCCACCACCACCAGCTCACCCGGGATCACAATGGTACCGATTCACAAATGGAATCACAAACAGTCCCGATTCCCACTCTCCTTTCAGAGCACTTAGCACAGTTCCTAACAACAGAGGGAGGATTTGATAGGAATCAGGGAAGAGGCTACTTTGCGCACTAATTGACCTACCACCGTCGCGCAAAGGTGGCAAATGAAAGCTATTCTATGTGATCACTTGGAAAGCCAAGGACTCTTCACCGACCCGGGGAAGCTGGCTCCAAGGAGTGTCACTTTGTCATTGTTCCATCGTACTCCAATGACTGTGACAGCTGCTCAGCGAATATTTATGGAAAGAAAGAGCAAGGGCCCATCAGTACCCTCCGCGCCTGCGTCCCGAAGCCCGTATTCCCGCAGTATCCCCGCAGCAATCCCACAGCTGTCGCTCAACAGCCCCGCAGCAGTCCCGCATCCCTGCAGCAGCCCCGCATGCCCGCAGCAGCCCCGCAGCACTCCCACAACAGTCCCTCAGCAGCCCCATCCCCATAGCAGTCCCGCATCCCAGCAACAACCGGTAAGCCCCGCAGCAGCCCCGCAGTCCAGCAGCAGCCGGGAGCCGCCCCTCAGCGGGCGGGGGAACCCAGCGCCCGCGCCTGCGCAGAGCTCTCCTCTACGCCGCCCCCGGCGCAGCTTCGCGGATCCGGTTTGGGCCCCGCGGGCCGCCGTAGCGTCTCCTCCCGCGTCCCTGCGCCGCCTCCGCCCGGCAGTCGCTGTCCAGGTCGGGCCGGACGGCGGGATGGCGGCCCAGAAGATCAACGAGGCGCTGGAGCACATCGCCAAGGCGGAGAAGCAGTGAGTGCGCGACCCGCCGCCCCGAGCTCGGGGCCGCCGTGGGCAGCCGCGTGTCCAGGCCCCGGGGTCCGAGGCAGCGGGCAGCGGTCGGGGAGTGGACGGGGGCCGCGAGCGGCCCGCGGACGGGGTCGGCGGGGACTGGACCGGGCAGTGGACGGGGTCGGCGGGGACTGGACGGGGCAGTGGAGCCCGCGCCGTCGCCCGGTGCCGGAAGTGGCCGGCCACCGCCCGGGGCCGCCCTCTCCGCGCAGGGCCATGTCCACCGTCCTGGGCCCTGGGCATGCATGGCCTGCCTCCCCGTGTCCGGCCGGTTCCGGACGGCTGCAGCGCGCGAGGCCGTAGCCCCGGCAGCCGGGACCTGCCGGGCTCGAACCCCTCGAAGGCTTATGCACATAGGCGCTGGCTCCGTCAGCCCCCTCCGTGCCACCCGCGCAGTCAGAGCTGCCGGGCCCCCAGCACTGGTCCAGTGCGCGGCCCTCGCTCCCCCTTGCTCCGTGCTCCTCGGGGCTCTGCTCTGGGCTGCGGGGACGGGTCAGACCCCGGCCTCGTGCCTGCCCGCGAGCCGTGTGGACCCCCTGCGCCGCGTCGCCGGTCCCTGGAGAGCGAGCGCCCGCCTGGGCCGGGTGTGAAGTGTCGCACCCTGGCCTGCCCCCCCCCCACCCCCCGGCTCGCCCCAGATGGATGGGCTCGTTCCCCGGGGAAGGAAACGGCGGCGCGCACGGCGGGCGTTTCTGAGGCGTTGGGGACGAAGGGACCTCGGCGTTAGATGGGAATCCTGAGCTTTTGGTTTTGCGTTTCCTTGCTTTGAAGAGGGGCGGGGTGGTACCCCCTGCAACGTTCAGGGCGGGGGGCTGAGCTCACTGTAACCCCGGGAGAGGTCCAGAGATTCAGAGCCGGGCAGCCGCGTGCGGGCCCGTCTTCTCTCTCTCTCCCTGGACACTGGGCAGCGCAGAGGGTGGACGCGGGCAGAGAGCTTCCTGCCTACTCATTAAGCAAACGTTTACCAAATTGGCCTTCTCCACCTGAACCGGCCTCCGAGGAGATGGGAAACCCTGGGGGAGGGGGGGGAGGTTCATCCCCCTAGAGCTTAGAATTTACGGGACAGAAAGATGCTGAGAAGATTCCGAGACCCAGCTGCGACTTGAGGTTTCCACCGAAGAGCCAACAGGCAGGTCGCTGTGACTCTAGCTGAGTCAGCTGAATTCGGAGTCACTTGGCACAGTCACCTGGGGGTGGCGTTGGGTTGCACAGATGAAGGGCTTGTCCCAGAGAGTCGCCCGCATCCTCCTGCTCGGCCCCCAACCCGAGGACACTGGGAGCTCCCGTGGAGAGCTGCTTGATTGGTTTGCCAGAGCAGCCCCACAGACCGCAGGTAACAGGTTTGACAGTTTTTTTTTTTTTTTGGAAAAGTTGATGAGGGAAACTCACGCATAGGTGTTTGCCATGGAAAAGCCCAGGCTCTTGGGGTCTTAAGGAGGTTCCTCGGGTATTACAGTCAGTCACTAGGTTTCCAGTTCCTCGCCCCTCTGTGACAGATCAGGGTCTGGGAGTGTGGCATATCGAGCTTCTAACAATAGGTTGGGCTTCTGATTACCCAATTCTGGAATCCACCCAGAGTCACCTTACAAAAAAAGAGGATGCGGGTAACTGTTCACTATATTTACTGCAGTGGGCTTTTTTGCGGTGAATATAAATATTTTATTTTTTTCTTTTTTTGGGCCACACCCAGTGGTGCTCTGGAATACTCACCCCACAGTGCTCAGCAGTTGCTCTTGGCTGTGCTTGGGTGACCTTATGGTATATGAGCAAAACATGTCTTCAGTCTCTCTAGCTCGCTCACCAACCCACACCTGAATATCTTACTACCATCTTAAGCACCTGGAACTAATGTTATACCAGTTACACCTCAGTAAAAAAGCAGCAAAAAAAAAAAAAAGTCCTTCCTGTGCTTATCACTTCAGAATTTCCAAACCTTATGGGAATTCTGTCAGAAATGCAGGGGCAGAGAACAGTTCGTCCTTCAGCTTATCCCACAGGTATCAAATGTTAGAGGTATGTAATAGCTTCAGTGGCAACTGCTAGGAAAAAAAAGATGCTGTCCCTAAGGTAGGGGCAGTGGCCAAGAATAGAGCAGGAAGGCATGCTGTTTTTCATGCATGCTGTTGACTCACCTGGAGGTACTAGGTAACATCTGTCACATAGAATTGGCAGATTTTAATGAAATGACTACATCTGAAAGGAAGTCGGATTCCTAGGTTGATGTGGGGGGGCGGTGTGGAAGGAAAGACAGTTCGCCTAGAATGAGGAGAGGTTAATGACAATACACATGTAGGCAGGTAGAACTCTATGCACGTGGGGGATTAGTGACAGCAGGTGGGTTAGACTCGGCCTTTGCACATGTGGGATTAATGCCACTGCACTTGTAGACAGGTTAGACTCCGGCCTTTACACAGAGCTGTGAATTGATGGCAAGTAGAATGAGCCAGGGGCTTAGGAAAGTTACTTTTTTTTTCTTTTTCTCCATGTAATAATGATGATGTGAGTAGGGTTGGAGCAATAGTACAGTGGACTGGGTGCTTCTCGTGTACTCAGCCGACCTCATTTAATCCATGGCATTCCACCTGGTCCCCATAGCATAACCAGAGTGATTCCTGAGCGCAAAGCCAGGAATAGCTCCTGATCATTACCCGGAGCCCCCAAACAAGACAAAAAAAGATAATCTGAGTGTCTTCTAGTCATAATTATAATGAATCTCAAACAGATGGTGGTTCTGCCTTTTGGCCCTGTGAAAACAGCGGCCCCTGCTGGCCTAGGGAGAATTTCCTTTGACTTGACAAAACTAGCTGGAAGTGCTAGGGGGCGGAGCTAGTGAGCCTTGAAGTGAGAGCACCTTTCCTCTTACAAAGCACAGCGGCTGAGTTCCCAGGGACGTTGTGTTGTATTTTAAAATCTCTCTCCTGCCAAGTGTGGCAACTACACAATTGAGTGATTTTCTTTTGGTTTGGACGGAAATTTTAAATTTATGTTAATTATACAGAATATAAGTGAGTACTTTGAAGTAAGGGGGGGATGAAATTAAAATTTTGGTTTATAGTGTACTTCCTATGTTTTATAGATAAGAAAAGCCTGAAGTTTAAAGGTTGCTGTTTTTTCTAAACCATAAGATTCCTTGTAAAATTTCTCAGGCAATCCCTTACCGATTTGAATCTGTAGCAGTATCGTTCACTAAACTTAATTGGCAAAGAAATGTCCCTTAAAATTAAAGACTTCTGGGTGATTGATAAAGCTGTCGGCAAATAAAGGTATAATCTGATGTTGCTGGTGGAGGTGGGGGTTCCTAATCTGAAGCCCTCCTCTGACACTAAGAGTGTTGCATGTACATGGGTTCTCACTAAATTGAAATTTAGAATTTAAGGTGATCTTTCATAGTCTTGAGGCACATCCAAACTTGACAGTACTTGAATTAGTTTAAATTGTTACATCTGGAATTGCTTTTAAAAAAATCACAGGAAAAAAGCAAGTAAGAGTAGATACTCACATGATTCTCCTTGAGTTTGCTCTCTTGGCTGACATGGTGAGGTTTTCAGAGTTTTCTCATCTTTCTGTTTACTGCGCGCTAATTCATAGCTCTTTTTGAGGGGGGTGGGCACATCTATCGATGCTCAGGGGTTATTCCTGGCTGTGCACTCAGGGATCACTCCTGATGGTGCTGGGGATCAAACCTGGGTTGGCCACGTGTAAGGCAAACACCCTCCCTGCTGCACGTCTCCTTAGCCCCTTTGTAGTCCTTCCTCTGCCTGTGTGCATTCTGTTCTCTTTCTGCTTCTTTCTGTGGACCCCAAGGAGCAGATATTTGCCTTCGTGAGTAACTCTTGGGAATCCTTCTGCTTATTGGATTCTGTGCTTCAAAGGGGCTCAAGCCTTGAAGGGGCTTGACTCAGTGGCCCTCAGGTCTTCGTAAAGCGGGTCACTGCTCCGCCACTGTGTCTGGTCCTGGGGCTCTGGGCAGTGGCTGCTTCTCTGGCCTGTGCTGTCTGTCAGCTCCCTTAGGTGTCACACAGATATTCAGAGGGAAACGCTCACCACGGGGGAAGGTTGTGGGGCCTGGAGATCCTTCTAAGGTGGGCTGTGTTGGGCGGGGGAGGAGCAGACTTTGGGGCTGGTGACTCCATCCTGCTCCCCCCATTGTTTCCCAGTGGAGGGTTTTTGAAGGCCGGGCACTAACTTACACGTGGGTGGTAACATCTGTTAAATGTCTTTTCATTTCAGTCTGAAAACGGGGTTTTTCAAATGGAAGCCGGATTATGACAGTGCTGCTTCTGAGTACGGGAAAGCAGGTAGGTGCCACCCTGGCTGCCCTCACTCCTGCCTGCACGATTGCAGCGTTGCTGTGCTCCCAAGTCAGACTCTGGAGTGGGACTGTTTGTTTCTAGAACCTGCCCATCTCCCGGCATTTCGCAGTTATTATTTATCTATGGGGCTGGGGTCGGGGGGTGGGAGCGGCACCCAGTATGCTCAGAGCGACACCCCGGCTCTGTGTTCAGGGATCACTCCCCGTGGGGGCTCAGGGGACCTGTGTGTGCCAGGGTAGAGTGGGTCAGCATTTGCAGGACTAGTGCTCTGCCCGCTGGACTGTCTCTCGGGCCCTGTCAGCACATTATTTTTAAATGTGTCGAGGACTGGACTGGCACAGTGATGCGCTCCCTCTATCTCCCTCTCCCTCTTCCCCCTCTCTCCCAATCTCTCCCCCTCTCTCCTTCTCTCTCTCCCTCTCTTTCTCCCTCTTTCCATCTCTCTCTTCCCCCTTTCCCTTTCTCCTCTCTCCCTTTCACTCTCTCCCTCTCTCTCTCTCTCTGTCTCTCTCCCTCTTCCTCACTCTCTTCTTTTCCCTCCCTCCCTAGAGTGGCAGATGGAGGGTGTGCAGCTCCAGTCTTAACATCATCTGTATATTTCTTTTACGCTTTTCATTGTCGTTTTTGTGCCACACCTGGTGGTGCTCAATGCTTATTCCTTGCTCTGCACTCAGAGCATTATTCCTGGCAGGCTCAGGGGACTGTGTGGGGTGCCAGGGACTGGATCCAGGCCTGCCATGTGTCAGCAAGTGCCGTACCCCCTGTCCTACTCGTCAGGCCCTGCTTCATCAATAACCATAATATAGCCTTGTTCTAATTAGGTCTGAAAACTGTTTGGGACACATTGAATGAGCTTCGCTGCTAATCCTTCATGAAGGGCTAGACCCCCTGTAAGCTCATATTATGGGACCACTCCTAATCCTTTTGATCTGATGGCACCACTTTTACAACAGCAATATATTTCAGTTCTTTGGACACTTCTGTTTTGTTGTTGTTGTTGTTTGTTTTGCTTTTTGGACCACACCCAGCTGTGCTCAGGGCTTCCTCCTGGCTCTGTGCTCAGGGGTCACTCCTGGCAGGGCTGGGGGATCATATGCTGTGCTAGAGATCAAAGCCAGGAACCAAGTTGGCCGTGTGCAGGCCACAAGCCCACCTAACTGTAACATCACTCCAGCCCACTTTGGAGATTTCAAAATGTCTTCTTAAAAGCTGGATTCAAATGTTAAATTTTTTTAGACACTTGTTAAAGAGTTACTTTTATGAAAGGAGAGTTTATTACAAGAATATTTAATGTGTTAATGTAATTAAAAATAAAGTAAGAGATGAAAGAGTGTATAAATGAAACATCATTTTCATTTCTCAGTTGTAAACTGGAGGGATAAGGTTCTGTGTGCCAGTTTCTTCTTTTTGAGAACATTGGCTCGACTGATGAGATTTTAGCTTCTAGAAGCTTAGATATTGATGTTAGGAAGACAGAAAACAGCATCTGATGTATGTCATCTACAATTTATTAAGAATGCTCTTGGAAATACATTTAATTCAGTGATGCACAAAACCTGGAGAAATTGCTGTAGAGAAAAGGTACTGTTTTATAGTTCAATTTTGATTGGTTTTCTAGGTGATTAAAATTTTTTTTATAATACCTCAAAACAATGCATGTTCTTACAATGATTCATTTGATTTTTTTTTAAGTGATGGAAATAGTATTTTTGTTTGTTTTTGTGTCGTTTCAGCTGTTGCTTTCAAAAATGCCAAACAGTTCGACCAGGCTAAGGATGCCTGCCTCAGGGAGGCCGCAGCCCACGAGAATAACAGGGCGTATCTTTTTCACCCTGTACAAAGGACTCAGCAATTCAGTTATTTTGTTAGAAAATTGTTATTTTCCTACACATTTGCTACATGTAGAAACAGTGTTACTAAAAAGCAGTTAAGTGGGTTTTGTTTGTTTGTTTGCTGGTTTTGGTGAAGCAAGGTAGCTTTTAGTTGAATGGAACTTGCTTAGAAAGGTGTGAGAGCAGAGAAAGCCCAGGAGAGCAGGGCTTCTCTAGAGTGGGAATGAGCAAGCAGAGAAACAGAGGACGGAGCTGGAACCCGGGAAGGGAGAACCAAGGCTGGAGGAGTGACTGACTGAAGGAACAGTTACAAAGATTAATGGTAAAATCTTCACCATTCTGTAGAGCTGCATTTGAAATTTGATTTTGTGTATTTAATTGATCATTTTTCTTGGGGTGAATCAGGAGAAATCTCACAGTAGTCCCTGAGTGAAGAAGTCACATGGGTATTAGATATGTATAAGCTGCTCCGAGGATTTTATTTATTTATTTATTTGCTTTTTGGGGTCACATCCAGCGATGCACAGCGGTTACTCCTGGCTCTGCACTCAGAGTTACTCCTGGCGGTGCTCAGGAGACCATATGGGATGCTGGGAATTGAACCCGGGTCGGCCATGTGCAAGGCAAACACCCTACCCACTGTGCTGTTTCTCCAGCCCTCGTGCTTCAAGAGGATTTTAACAATAGAATCTTCCCTGTGTTTGAACTAAGAGTTACGTAGTGTAGAGTAATATGTTTTCAATCTTGCATATTAATAAAATCTGCAGATGATCAAAAGTTTTTAAAATGATGTTTTATCTGTGTGAATTGTGCCATTTGAAGACACTGTATTTTTTCAGAAGCATTCTGTTGTTTCTGGAGCTCACTGACACTGACATGGGGTGGCAAAGACTCCCATAATCCACAGATCATGAGGCATTCCTAAGAGATTCATTTATTCTTTACCTGTGTGTAGAACTTTGGTACCAAGCAAAACAGGAATTTTAACATTGTCTTTGAAATAAAAAATCTTTAGAAACTGCTGATTTGCTTTTTTTTTCCTTGATTTTAACTTTGTTACATCCATCCAGCCTTTTCCATGCTGCCAAGTAAGTAAATATATATCTTTTATATTTTCAGTGTCACTTTTTTTAATAGGTCAATAAATTTTTTCTGTTATAAACTGATAGTATTTGTATCTATTTTAATAAAAGTCATTTGTGTTTGTTTCTGTCTTCCTCTGAATCCTAAAAACTCAAGATCCACAGGTTTCAATGACTATTATCTTACTTTTAGGGTTATTGTGTTCAGTAACTATTAAAGAAGAAAACAAGTTAGATTTTGATTGAAATAACTTCACTTATCTGAGATCTGACGTTTCTCTTTTCACTTACTTTATGAATATTTCATCCAAGAAATTATTTTCTCTTTGCAGAGCTTACGAGCAAGCTGGCATGATGTTAAAGGTAATATGTCACAACTGTTTTAAAGGTAAAATAAATAATGTACAAGGCATTAGAGTACGTATATGTTGAAGTTGAAAATCCTCCTTGATATAAGGCAGGAGAGTCTTCCATAAGATTTCTCTCTTGAAGTGTGATAATTGAAGCTGCGGGTACTCTCGTCATGTTCTGAAGAAAGGGAGTTTAGAAGTGAGAATTAATAAGAGTGTATTCATTCGAAGGGATTCTGGAGGTTCTAAGCTGGTTACCAGGACAGAGGGTATCTCTAAGCAGAGAGCCTTTTGGGAGATCTTAATAAAAGATTGCAAGTCAGCATTTTTTCACTATTAAGTATTTCAAAAAAGAAAAGATTTTGTTTTTGACTTTTATCCTTTGACCTGAGAACCTTAGATTCTTGATTTTCTCTAATTGACTCTTTCTGATGGAAATATTTTAACTAATTGCCTGTGCTCCTCCGATCACTTAAGAGCAGGTTGGGAATTCATATCCTGTTGTGGTGAGATGGAGCATCTCGCTTTATGACACTCACTCTCAGAATACGCTGAACTTGAAATAAAACATTTTCCTTTTCATTTTTATGTTCTTTAATCTGGTAAAAAGATCTTTTGAATTGTTTATTATGTAGCTTCGCTTTAACTACTTACATCTTAGTAAAACTTTTTTGTTTTTAACTTCTGTGATATATAATTGTAACTCAGATTTTTTTAATAGTGAATACTCATTGTAGCACATTCAAGAACTGGAAAGATTAAAGAATATTCGTAGTAGCAGGTAAAGATACCTAGTGTTTTCTTTTCAGCTAATTTTCTAATCACAGGTATCTTCATTTGCATTCATATATAGACACCACTGAGATAATGCTCTCCAAACTTTTACATCTTACTGTTAACTGTTAAGACACTTGAGATCTTTGTGAAGATTTTCTAGTGTCATTCATAGAAACCTTATGTTTATTAAAGGTAAAAAGGTAAAGGCCCTCCCGTTGATCGTCGATTTGCTCGAGCGGGCCCAGTAACGTCTCCGTTGGAGACT
>JAOXYA010018833.1:0-13585 GCA_028565675.1 Sorex palustris | reverse complement strand
GCTCATGCACTCAGGAATTACTCCTGGCGGTGCTCAGGGAACCATATGGGATGCTGGGAATCGAACCCGGGTCGGCCGTGTGCAAGGCAAATGGCCCTATCTGCTGTACTATTGCTCCAGCCCCTGGGAAAGTATCTTAATGGTAAAGTACAATCTTGTATGCATGAAACCTGGATTCAATTCCCAGCACTGCACACAAAAACCAAGTGAAGAGATGCTCCAGCAGCAAAATAAAAAAAAAAAAAAGCAGGGAAAGGAATGTCAAAGATCATCAACTACTCCCAGCTGTATCCCTTGGCAACCATCCTAGCAAAGGACTCTTACCAAGGTAGAAAGTCCCACATGGGGCAGCTTGGGAGAAACCCTATAAAAGTCAACTTGAACAAAGAAAGTGCATGTTGCCCAAACCCATGTGCTGCCTGTGCGCATGTGTTGTGGCCAAGCACATGTGGTACCCAAGCACATGTGGTACCCAAGCACATGTGTTGCCCACATGTCCCCTCTTGAGATGGTTACTTTCATACTTTTATATCTAATGCTGGCATGTATACTGGGGCTCTGCCTTTGGAGAAGCTACGTTTTCTCTTGAGCAAGTTATTTTTTCTTTCTCTCCCTCTCTCCCCTTCCTCAAAAACCTCGAAATAAAATCTGCTTTGATTAAAAGAAAATCCAAGTGGAGAATTAAGAGTAACTCTATCCCCCCACCCCCACTCCATTCTTGGGAAAACACTCTGAAGTTCGCCTATCACTCTAGGTGATTATTTTGTTGTTTACAGCAATTTAGTAAATCACTTAATCCTAAAAGCCCTCTCTAAGGCAGGCCAACCACACCCAGCCCTGAAGCAGCATAGCTACAGCCAGGAAGCCAGGACTTGAACCCAGGATATGACTTAAATCCAAATTTCTTGTATCCAGGCTGAGTCTGCAATGTTCCCTCAAGCCACACGCCTCCCACCCAGCCTTATTTGATACTGTTTATTCCTTACTGCCAGCCCCTGCAAAGGCTGGGCATCATTATTCTCATATTTCACAGGAAAAGAGACAGGTAGCCACGGACCGGGTGGGTCATACAGCGACTACAAGACAGTGGAGACTCCAGCCTGGTGGTCTCCCCTTCTCCCCCAAAGGGAAGAATCACATGCATTTGGTCAAGAGTCAAGATGTAGTAGCTGGGTGGGGGAGATCAGGGCGCTTCCACAGGACTGGAAGCAGGACAGAGGACCCCGTCCCGGGCAGATTGTGAACAACAGAAAAAGGATGGGGCCCTCTGGTAGGGGTGCGGCTGGCTGCCAAGGCGGGTCCTGGGCTGAGGGCAGAAGGAGACAGAAGTAAATGTGAGAAGGAGCAGGGCGGGAGTGAGGGGAGTGCTGGGGGATTTGACAAAGGCCCAGGGGGGTGGCGGGAGGAAGGTTGCACCCAGAAAAGGTTCGAGGTCCCTGGGTTGCGGGTGGCTCAGGCTGGACACTCGTCAGCGTGGCTCTTGCTGGGCTTGAGCCAGCAGCCACTCTGGCTCAGAGAAGACAAGAAAACCCCAGGCTCCTGAGAGGGAAAACCTTCCTATGAGTCTTAGCAAGAATCTTGGAGCCGGCCCACGCAGGGCTGTGGGAGGGGGACAGGGAGGCCTTTAAAACCCAGCTGGCCCTGGCTGGGGCTTCAACAGGCCTGAGGAAGGAGCCAGCTCACGGGTGAGAACACCTCTTCTGGGGGCTCTGTGTGTGTGTGTGTGTGTGTGTGTGTGTGTGTGTTTTGTGTGTATGTCGCTCGCGGCGCACATGTGAGGGCTCCCAGGACATATAGGGGCTGAAGGAGAAGCATCTAGCCCACCCTGTTGGGGAGTTTCAGAATGCAGGGAGGGGCTTTGTGGGGAGCCCCCGGTTCTCTTTGCCCCTCCCTCTAAATTGTGAGGAGGGCTCAGCAGTGCTTTTATGCATATAGCTTGCTGCTTTTCATCCTTTGCAGCTAGGACATATGAACTAAAGGTCCTGGGAGCTCCTGGGGGGTGGGTGTGTTGCGGGGGACATGCTGCCTTATATGGAGGATCTGTCCCTCCAGTGACCCAGCCTCTTCTGGGCCCTTGTTTTGATGCCCCGTCAGGCTGTCTGTCTCCAGCTCTCCACTGGTGATTACTGCGGCCCCTGCTCCACACCAGAATTATCTCTGGGCTGTGCTCATTCAGTGTTGCGGTTGCCTGATAAAAATAACCAACCCCACATCCTTCTCCATTCATGGTTCATTTTCCAAGGCCCAGAAGCAGCTCTTCCAATGCCTCTGCTCTCTCCTTTGTGAAACTTCTTTTGCATTCTTTGAGACCCCTTTAGTGGGGACTCCACGGTATACCCCATACACACCTACCGTGTCCTAGAATGACTTAAACTACATCTCTGGGATTTGGGCTTTATTTCAGTATGGTGAGGCTTAACAGTTCAGAAGATGATCATCACTGGAGAGATAATTTGTTACTCACTGTTTCCAAGAGAAAGGGATGCACCGTAGCACGCAGGGTCACACTGGAGCACCAAGGGTCATCAGTAGGCAGAAGGAATGGGCAGAGGCATGACCCAGAGCCTTTATTGGGTTTTATGCAGGAAAGACAGGCGGGCAGAGTCAATGTTTAGGATTGGCTAGTTGAAATTGTAGCACACTCTGGGTTCCTGCTCAGGCCCTGGTCCTGGGGTGATTTAGGGCAGGGGAAATATGGGCTTGGAGTGTGAGTGCTGGATAAGGAGGTGGTCAGGCATGAGAGGTTAGAATTTGGTGATCTACTACAAAAAGACACTTAGTGGAGAGTCTTTTGCTATCTGTAGATATTCTGGAAAGGGGGCAGTTTCTTCCCAATCTCCCAAGGCTTCCAAGCTGTTTCTTAAAATACAGAAAATAAGCAACCTGAATAATACACAGGGGCTGCCCAGAGGCAGTAGACTAGAGTCAGTTTGAAGAGTAGATTCCTCAGCTCGGCTGAGGGGTCCCTAGTGGGTTTAAAGAAATAATGATCAGTGCCTGGCACTTCAGGATGCTGGTTATCTTCCCCCTGTTGCAGGTCCAAAAAGCAGTGGAAAAAGTTGAGAGGCAGGGTACCATCTAGGGTCATTTCCCCTGGATGTTTAGGGGCCTCAGAGCAGACACTGTGGTTGGAAGGAACCCTTAGGAATGTTCTTGGAACTCAGAGCAGCTGCTGGACAAAGAATGGCATGGAGAGCCTAGGGAGTGGAAGTGTGTCTGCAGTCTGGGCTCGGGAAGTGCCAGGCCAGGGAGAACACTGGCAGAAGTGACTGTAGAGTGCAGAGAGTGAGAGGCAGGGCTTTGTGAGAACTCCCAGTGACCCTGAGTTTAGCTGAGGAGATGGGCAAACAAGAACGCTGGGATTCTGGGAAGGAGGTGGTGTGGGGGGTAGGGGGGGACAGGCAGCAGGCAGTCACCGGCAGTGACCTCTGAGAGCAAAGTCACAGTCAACACCTGGCTAGAGACTTGGAGAATCACCTCTCCCTCTGGCTGCAGGGTTTTGTGGACTCAGGGCCGGTGATTAATAGGTTTGCAGGAGGCACAGGATAGAGTGGATGGGATCAGAGGCCTCGGGGGCTGTGAGGGAAAACACGGGAGAGAACCCGGTCCCCTCAACTCACAGGAGAAACTCAGCTCGGTGAAGTGCACACACACCCTCAATTTAAACCTCTTTTTTGCTATGTGACTTCTGGCAAGTTCCTTGAACTCTCTGACTCTCTATTCCTTTACGGGGTTCAGCCTTTCCAGTCACCAGGAACATTGAAGATAACTCATGACATTTACTTATTTATTTTAGTTTTGGGGCCAGGCCTGATAGTGCTCAGGCCTTACTCTTAGCTTTGCATCAGGGATCATTCCTGGCAGACTCAGGGACCACTGGGGTGCTGTGGAACAAAGCTGGATTGGCTGTGTACAAGGCGAAAGCCCTACCGGCTGTACTATCACTCCAGCTCCTGACTTACACTTTAGGTAGGTGTGAGGCAGATATGGTGCAAAGGACATAGGAAAATGTCTTAATAAAAATTCTTTTAAAAGAAGGAAAAGGAATCAGGGATGTGGGTCAAGTGGCTGAGTACATGCATCACATGAGCAAGACCACACACACACACACACACACATACATAAAATCAGGAGGAAAAAATAGTGACATAGTGACAATAATAATAATGAATATGTTATCTTAAGTTAGCCTGGTTGTATTTGATTTTATTATTTCAATGCTATTGTAACATAGAATGTGAAAAGAATTACAGAGGAAAAGGGTCTATGATCATCAGAGTACTTTGGATCCCTAAAGGCCAGGCAAGTCTCAGAAATGCTCAAACTTCCTCCCTGAGTACCTACTTGGAGGTGGGCAAAACTGTATTTGGGGACTGGAGAGATGGTGGGTAAAGCACTTGCCCTGCATGCAGCCAACTGGGGTTCAAGCCCTGTCCCCCATATGTTTCCCTGAGTCTTGGCAGCTGGGATCCCTGAGCACAGAGCCAGCAGTACCAGCTGGCTCAGCTTTGAGCACCACTGGGTGTGTCCCCCAAACCAAACCAAACTCTGTGATACAGGTGATACAGGTGAATACAGGTAAAATAGCTCAACTCCTGTCTCCAAGACATCAGTACAAGACACCCCTGAGATGGGCATGAGATGGAGAGGAGTGTGAGTCACGGGAGCCAAGATGATTCAGTAGCAAATAGTGTCTGTGCTGCAACGTGAGGCTGTGAGTTCCAGCCCTGGGGGTCCAGTGAGCATGGTCTGGCAGCCCTGCACATTGGGCCAACTTCGAACACATAGGAACCCCATCAAAGAAGTGTGTGATCCCCATAAGGCACCCCAATCAAACCTGTGAGCAACCCCAGTCACTGCAGCAATGAAGGGAAGATGGATTCCTTTTTCTCGGAAATCTCTCTGAGTAAAAGAGGAAGATTCTGAAAGAGGAAGAAAAGGAGTACAAGACTCAGAAACTCATTTTCCTCTTTCTTCTGGCCTTGCCCAGGTTCCCTCCATCAGTCCATCCAGGGATCTTCTCTCTCAGTCCATCTGTCCTTCATCAAGGCCAAGTCCAGTCAATTCTGCTTCTCCCCACCAAACTGCCTTTCACCGAAGAATTTCCCCTATTTCTTGGGTCACCTTTAACTGTTTCCTGCAACTGTGTCAAGGGCAGTTGTGGGGGAAAGTTCTCTCCCATCCATTTGTAATAGGAATGGCACCCGCATGTCTCTATGAATCTATCTCCCCCACCAAAACCCAAAGTCCTTGTCTAAGCTGTCTGTCCTCCACCTGGTGCAGTTGTATGCAGTTGTTGGGTCAACAACTTGAGGCCCCTTGCCTCACTTTGCCTGTTCACTGCCCCCGCCCCATGAGAGGGTGGGTCCTGGGTGAGTCAGAGCTAGCCTCTGATTGATAAGCCTCTCATGAGGTATGTTTTCTTTTCCAGAACCCTGAAGATGAGACGCCTTCTCATGCTGGTTTGGCTCCTGGCTTGTAAGTGCTGGCCCCATGGCCTCTGACCTAGGGGTCTTGCATTCTATGGGCAGAGCAGGTTCATGGGCAGAGCAGGTTCATGGGCAGGAGGTCCATCCTGGAGTCCAGAGCCCCAACATTGAACTTGGGCTCTGCGTTTGCTGTGGAGACAGAGCAAGTGCCTCAGCCTCTGGGCCTGTTTCCTTATCCATACCACAGAGCATAGCATCACATGACACCAGAAGTCAGGCTGAGGCTAGATTCCAGGGTGGAGTGGGGGTGGCGGACACAACACAACTGCACCAGGTAGAGGACAGACAGCTCAGACAGGGGCTTTGGTGCAAAATAAAATTCAATCAAGCCCACACAGAAGTCCAATAGAAGTGAGATCCTAGGGGCTGGAGCAATAGTACAGTGAGTAGGGCATTTGCCTTGCACACAGCCGACCTGGGTTCTATTCCCAGCATCCCATATGGTCCCCTGAGCACCGCCAGGAGTAATTACTGAGTGCGGAGCCAGGAGTAAACTATGAGTATTGCTGGGTGTGACCCAAAAAGCCAAAAAAAAAAAAAAGTGAGCACCTTACCTCAATATTCCACCATTTCCAGCTCAGGTTCACTCAGGCCTATCTAGGCCTTCCACACACCCCACCCGCTGCAGGCTCCCTGCTAGAACTAACTGCTCAAAACAGGGACGGCCCACTGCGGCCCTTCCCCTGTAGTCCATATCCTTCCCCTGACAGGCTACCCAGCTCTT
The DNA here is from genome assembly GCA_028565675.1 of Sorex palustris. Taxonomy (NCBI): domain Eukaryota; kingdom Metazoa; phylum Chordata; class Mammalia; order Eulipotyphla; family Soricidae; genus Sorex; species Sorex palustris. The sequence goes on along the minus strand of JAOXYA010018833.1, from coordinate 7,372 downwards.
TAAGGTCCTGACAGATTCCTGGAAACTCAAGGAGGTCCAAGAGTGTAGAGAGAGCTGCTGACTCAATGCTCAACCCTTAACAAGGCACCATCCCTGACCAAGCCTTAGTTCCCCGGAGATGTGAAAGAGATGGTTTTCACAATCTCAAAGGTGCCATCCTCCTCAAGGATTCTGTGCTTTAGGTGTTAGTAGGGAGTATAGAGGAGTAGAAGAATTGGTGCATTTTCAGGGGACACAGAAACTTCTCTTACCTATTTCATACAGAGGCTGTATTCATTATACTTTGTGTGTGTGTTTTTAAATGTTTACATGTATTTTCCAACATACTTGTATCTGCGCAAAGAGTATATACCTTGGGCTGGGAACATGGCTCAAGCGATAGAACCTGTGCCTTGCTGTGTGAGGTCCAGGGTTTGATCCCTGGTGCCGTATGGCTGCCAGGTATAGGCCTGACCCCTGAGCACAAGCAGCATCAACAACAACACTAACATTTACATACCTTATTTTATTTTCACCCTAGGGAGTCATACTCTGGGGTGACGGGGGAGCATTTGGGGTCCCATTTTGCAGATGAGAAAACCGAGGCCTGGAGAGATGAGGGGGCATTCCAGTGTATACTAAGAATGTGTGACAGTCAGGATTCACAGTCTGGCTGGTTCCCTCTCCAGCTTAGACTTCTAAGCTTCTCCCTCCTCCCCTTTCTTGCTTCTCTCCCATGAAGAGGGAGAATGAAAAAGAGACGCGTGGCTGTAGCCAAGCCCCACGGGTGGAAGAAAGGGCTGGAACACAGGGCAAGAGGTTTCATTCTCGGGTTTGTCTTTCAGCTGTGCCCACTGTGCCCGGGGGTTTGCTGGAGCTGAAGTTAATGATTCAGGAGGTGACGGGCAAGTCTGCTCTGAAGAGCTATGGCTTCTACGGCTGCTACTGTGGCTTGGGGGGCCAAGGAACCCCCGTGGACCGTACTGATTGGTGAGCTGATGATTAAGTGCCCTTTGTGCTCTGGGTCCTGTGTTCCCTCTTTCTCATTTTATTCTCTTCTGGAAGATGAGTACTAAATTTTATAGAAGCCCCAATTTTACAGAAAAGAAAAAGGAATCTCAGGGAGATTAATTGAAGTGTGTATACATGCGTGTATCAAGATGCTTTGGATCATTTTCCAGATCACTGCAACCTGATGTGTCCCTTGGATGATTGTTATATAACAAACCATCTCCAAATGCAGTGACTCTAAAGGGTAATGAGTATTTTGTTTATGAGAGTCAGACATTTAGGTAGGATCAGGTGGGATGGTCTCAACTCCCCCAGCTCTCATCTTGGGCAAATCAACTGAGGCTATACGGTCCTCTTTCCCAACAGCTCACTGCCACGGCTGACACATGATGCTTGTCTGTTGGCTGGGAGCCCAGCGGGCACTGCGAGGTAGGGTGGGGGGGATGAAGGAAGGAGTTCCTCTCTCTGAGGCCCAGCCAAGGTTGTTTGGACTTCACAGCATGGTGACTGCTGGATTGATTCCAAGAGGAAGTGTCCCAAGATTGCAAGATAATAGAATCTGGTCTTTTTCTGACCAGGCCTCAGAAATCCTACGGAGTCATTCCCATTCACTTTTGCTGTAGACTGTCACAAAGGTTTTCAATGCTAGAGGCCCTGGATTCCTGGTTAGGTGTTGAAGTTCCAAAACCTGTGAGATAGGATTGCTCTTTAGAGAATGCAATCTTTTGGACTAACAGTTTTGATGTTCTATACAGCAAAATAGGCAGGTCAGCAAATTGGGGACAGATGATTGGAGCCTCACTTTTTCAGCTGGGGTGGGAGTTTACAGACAGCAAGGAGAAGATGTAAAACCAATCCATGTGGTGACTGTGAAGAGCTGGAGATGAAGTTTTGTTTAGCTATTAGGAATATATATATATATATCCCATCTTCATCCTTGCTGTGTGTATATATATATTCATATGTGGGCATAACTAGTTGATATAAAATATATATTTAGGTCCTCATCTGAGAGTATCTAAGAGAAATAATATTCCAACAGCAATAAGCAAAATGTATTATTCAGATTTGCTTTATAATCATTTTCTTCAATAAAAGGAAGGAGGCTTCTTGGAGAAATGGCAGATTCCAGGATCAGGGGAGGAACTATACTAGATGAACCAAAAACCTTTAAAGCTGAAAAGTAAGAATATGCTCTGATGAATTGAAGTAAACCCCACGTTGATGGGCGTGTGCAACGGAGCACAGGAAACCTCAGATAGAACCCCAATAGTAATCACTAGAATAATCTGAATCTGTATTAAGAGAAAAATTGCAGAGAAATCCTCAGTAGTAGGGTGTCCTATAATACTCCAACCTGACAGGCTGGAGTCCCAAGGGTTGGAAGTCATGTGTTGCATGTAGGAAAGTGGGGTTCTATCCCCTGTACTGTACAGTCCCCTGAGCACCACCAAGCACAATCCCTGAGCAGTGCTGGATATAGTCCCCAAACAAAAGCAAACCACTCCTTCAAAAAACACCTGACCAGCACTCTTCAAAACTGTCAAGATCTTTTGACAGAGAAGGACAGTGTGGGAAAAGGTTAGGTTGTGGTGGAGCTTATTGGTGGTGTGGGTGGTGTGTAACTCCCATTTGAAAAGGTGTGAATTTGTACTCCTGAAACATATTCAGTGATGAAAACCAGCATTCATGCAATAAAACTAGTTACAAAAAAGCCAGGAAAGTGTGAGAAACAACCCTAGCCAGAGGGACCTAAGGAGACATAATGATTAAGTGGTGTCCTAGATAGAATCGTAGACCAGAAAGAGTCATTAGGTAAAAACAACGAAATCTAAGTACACAGTGGACTGTTAACACTGATGAATCAATAATGATATATTCTATTATGAGTTAATAGTTATTTGGTCAATAGTGTATCCATTTTGGTGTGTTCATTATAATAATTATATCATTCAAATATAAGATGTTAATAATAGGGGAGATGAGGTGTGGGTCAATGGGAACATCTGCACCTTCTTCACAAGTTTTCTGTAAATAAAACAGCAGTGCTCTTTCGAGAGCAGCCCTCCTCCTACCTTCTCTTTGCCCGGTCACAGACACCTGGGTCACCTCTGCCAAGCCCTTTCTCTCAGCATCTCCCTCTCTTGCCTCGGCAGGTGCTGCTGGGAGCATGACCAGTGCTATGGACATCTGCAGGAGGAAGGCTGCAGCATCCGGACAGAGTCCTACCGATACCGAGTCCAGCAGGGCAAGGTCACCTGTGGTAAGCTGGAGCCTCCCACTCAGACACTGTCCCTCGAGGTCAGTCAGCCTCAGTTGGGGACAGGGAGGGGGTCAGGAGTACTGCAGCAATGGCTGATGTCTAGAAGGGCAGAAGGAGCAGTCACACGATGCCAATCCTTTGCCTTTTTGCTTGCTCCCCCAAATACTTTGCGGCAAGGGTCTAATCTCTAGGTTTTACAGATGAAGGATCAGTGGTGACAGCTAGAATGGGACTTTGAGCTCAGGGCCGTGAGAATTCAAAGCTGATACTGAGGATGGTGTCCCCATGAGAAGTGGGGTTCCTCCAGAGCAAGGGGTTGCTTCCATTAGTAATCTAGGAGCTCCCAAGATAGGGATTGTGTGTCTTCCCTCCATCAGACCAGGAGCTCCCTGTGAGCAGGAACTGTGTCTCCCAGGGCTGAAACCTCAGCCCTCATGGCTGCGGGGCCTCCTCCATCAGATCATCCATCCCTGCCCTGCTGAATTTGGGGTTTCCTGATCCCAGAGTTTCTCAGTCACTTTCCCACTGTGACCGATTTCAGGCCTTGCTTCCTTCCTATGCCCCACCCTGTCCAACTGAGTGGGCCCCTAGTCTATTGCTGTGAGGAGACCGTCCCCTGTCGTCCCTTGGAATATCCTGGGAAATGTTGCCCTAGCAGGAGCTTGCTGCAGCAGGAAGCAGCCCCAGGAATCTGCTCAGACTAGAAGCAAGTCATGTCAGGACAAAGGTGTCTGGACTATGTTTCTTACACTGTGCCTGGTGTTCGCAGGGAGCGGGACCTTCTGCCAGACACGGCTTTGCGCCTGTGACCAGAAGCTAGTCTATTGCCTGAAGAGAAACCTGTGGAGCTACAACCCTTGCTACCAATACCACTACAAATTTTTGTGCAGATAGTCAGCCTTGCTGGGATCCCATAGACCCAGACTCGTGCCACACAAGCTGGGGTATCTGCCAGGTCTTTCAGAAGGGTTCCCATTGGGTGCCCCTTCATTCAGGGTTCCCTAGGAAAGCCTTAGCCTGCACTTCACCTGAGGAGACCCAAGATTGATTCTGGTCAGAAGACTTCTCATTCCTGTGTGGCCAGAGGTCAGCCTTGGGGGTACTGAGGGAGCCCCCCAATTCTAGGCAAGCTGGGATCCCTCTCAGACTCTGTATTCAACTTTCCAGGACACATTTGCTTTTCACAGCCTGCAGCTGACTTATCACTATCACCCTTGAGAGAATTTTTACTCAAGTAAAAACAAAATTTACTCCATAAATCCATTATTTAGACACTAAATAAAATTAATTCTTGAGATCCATGTGAACTGCCCAGTCAGACACGTGCCTTGGCTTGTGAGGGTCTCATCTGTGCCTCCTGCTTTGCCCTCAAGATCCTAAGTCCAAAGTTGATGAAGTTCTCTCAGAGGTAGGGGGTACAGAGTAGGAAAGAAAAGGGCTTCTAGGGTGAGCCTTGGGACTTCTTTGGGGTTCATTTTCTTAACCTTTACAAGATTCTAGAACCAGCCTGGGCCTTGTTCTTCCTCCAGCAGGAGAGGAGATGATTGGCAATATACTTCCAGGTCAGGGGGCACCATTCAAATGCAGCCTTGGGAGCCGGAGAGAGATTCAAGGGCAGAGCGCACACTTTGTGTGCAGAAGGCCTGGTTCAAACCCAACATCACATGGCCTCATGAACACTTAACTGAGAGTAGCCCACAAACAAAACACAGGTGTGCCCGCAAAAACAAATTGTGCCCTGGCATCTGCAGCTGTGTGGTCTCAGATCCCACCCCAGGACCTCACAAAGTTTCAGTCTCCTTGGAAAAATAATCAAACGAAACAACAAAGGTGACTGAGGAGGTGGCCTGAGGGGCAGAACGTAGCACAGAGAGGTCTTGAGTATGAGGTTTTGGTCTTGTGGCCACACCTGGCAATGCTCAGGGGTTACTCCTGGCTCTGCACTCAGGAATTATTCCTGATGGTGCTCAGGGGCCATGCTGAGATCTCCAAGCCTGCTCGGATTGGAACTGGGCCTTCTCCACCCAGATCCCCCACCTTCCAGTAGGTAGGCGTTACACCCACCAGTTGGTGCCGGCCCCAGGTGATTCCCATCAACGGCCAAGACCCAGAGACTATAAAACCCAGACATCATATTATCTCATTTTTACTTTGGAGAACCCAGCAGGCTACCAAAAGTACCCTGCCCGCACGGCAGAGTCTGGCAAACTTCCCGTGTCGTACTCAATATACCAAATACCAGTGACAATGATAAGTCTCATTCTCCTAGCCCTGAAAGAGCATTGAATATGGCTCTTTTAAAGTCTCAGGGCTAGGAAGTAGCAGACGTTACTGGTGCCTGCTCGAGGCAATTGACGAACAACAGGATGATCGTGATCGTGATTGGTGCTCAGGGGAACAGGTGGGATTCTGGGGATCAAACCTGGATCAGTTGCATTCAGAGACAATGCCATATCTTAGTATCTTATCAGTTGGAATATCTCTCCAGCTCCAAAGGGGATTTGAGTCTGAGATGCTGCATGCTTCCTCAAGAACTGTCTGGTGTAATCCCTGTTTAAAAAAAAAAAAAGAAAAGAAAAGAAGTTATTGCTGAATGGACATGTCAAAGACATTTTGACACCAGGAATGCTGAGGTTCTGGGGTCTCACAGAGCTGGGTTTTAACCAAGTTGCAGCAATGGGGTTTAGTTTTACCAAGTAAGGACATTAAAAATCCAAAGTCATCTATCAATTCTTCCAAGAAAGGGTGCTTGAATACCAAGACTGCAGAAAGAAGTACTCATTCCAGAACATGGTCCTTCCTGAGAAAGAGCCTTTGGCTTCCTTAGCCTGAAATAGTCACATGATAAATAGCGTCTATATTTAAAAACCTCTGGTGTTGAATACTTTCATGACCAAATTTAATTTTATGAGATTACCCTGAATGGACTAGTATTTTAGAAAAGTTTGATATAGAGCACCAGATGGGGCTCAGATGTCCAGGAAGACCATGAGTATGTTTTTATCAAGATTTTCCAAAGTATTGCAGCTATCTGAATTCTTTCTTTCTTTCTTTCTTTCTTTCTTTCTTTCTTTCTTTCTTTCTTTCTGTCTTTTCTTCCTTTCTTTCTTTTTTAATTAGTTGCTTTTTTTTATTGATTCACCGTAACAAAATTTTAATGTTTGAGCTTCAATCACAAAGTCATCAAATACCCATTCCTTCACCAGTGCGTGTTTTCCACCACCAAAATCCCCAGTATCCCCTCCCCCAGCCCCATTCCACACGTCCCCCTGCCTGTGTGGCAGACAGTTTGCACAACACTCTCTTTCTCTGGGTTGGAGCGATAGCACAGTGGGTAGGGCATTTGCCTTGCATGAGGCCGACCCGGGTTCTATTGCTCTGACCCTCTCGGAGAGCCTGGCAATTTACCGAGAGTATCCCACTCACATGACAAAGCCTGGCATATTCGATATGCCAGTGGGATACCTGTGACATATTCGATATGCCAAAAAAACAGTAACAACAAGTCTCACAACGAAGACATTACTGGCGCCCACTCGAGCAAGTTGATGAACAACAGGAGGACAGTGCTACTCTCTTTCTCCACTTTAGTTACCTTTGATATTTGAGTCCAGTCCCACCACCACTCATACCTGCCGAAAATGCAATTCTAGAAAACGTGTTTTGTATTGCTTGTTATGGATACAATATAATGTTGTGCAGCCACAGAGCAGCCGCACACTCTAGGAATTCTAAAATTTTAATAATTAGGGTCTGAAGAAATTGCTGCAGCAAGTCACTCAGTGGTGAGATTCGTTTGTGTGTCTCTGGATCATGGCCGTGTAGGAGCTTAAGTAGACGGTGGCCAGATGTGGCGTCATCTCAGAGTCCCATGGGGCGGGGGGTGGGGGGAAGGAGAAGGGCCCACTCCTCCCCTGTCCCAGGAGGCCTGGCATTTGCCACCACCACCACCGCCACTCGTACCTGGAGCTTGTCATTGCAAAGTCCAGGGCCATCTCAGCAGCAAGTGTCTCAGGTCCTAGATTCGTTTGTCTTCTTTCTTTTTCTTTCTTTCTTTCTTTCTTTCTTTCTTTCTTTCTTTCTTTCTTTCTTTCTTTCTTTCCCTCCCTCCCTCCCTCC
>JAOXYA010018826.1:0-13585 GCA_028565675.1 Sorex palustris | reverse complement strand
GATGGGTATTTGATCATTGTATAATCGAAACCCAAGCACAAAAAATTGTAAATCTACAACTGTACTTCATGGTGTTTGACTAATAAAAAGGAAAAAAAAAGAGAATGACTGAATTTGAATAGAGAGAGTTGAGAGAGTGCAAGAGAGAGAGGGAGGGAGGAAGGAGAGAGAGAGGAGAGAGATAGATTAAAGGTTATATGATTGAGGTTGAGGTGCCCTTTATTTGAGCCAAGATATTTAAGAGGGTCTGTGGGTCTATGGGAAGAGTCTGGGGGCGGGTATCCTGCTTCAACCTCCCCCTACCAGGCTGCATCCTGTGGGTGGGGGCACTTCTCCTCTCAGGCCTGACCTTTCCCTCTGGCCACGGGAGGGAGGTGTAGCCTCCCCTGTGGTCTTGATTGAACCTGGCAGGCCCGCAGCTGTGCTGGTTGTCTTCCTCGGGGGAAACAAAGGTGGTGATTAGATCTTTAGAGGAAAGGGAGAGGGATCCCCTGGTGGCCCAGCTTGCTGTCCCCTTTGATGGGGACCTGCTGGAAAGCTCTGCGGAGGAAGCTGGGACGGGGTTGGTGGGTTTCGTGTTTTCAGTGTTTGTGTCTCTGCAAAGCATAGACGGTCCTTCTGGGGCCCCAGGACAGCCCCCCAGGACACCCCCAGTGCAGGGCCAGGTCAGCTCCCGACCTGGGCATCAGTCCTCTCCAGGAGGAGGAAGAAAAACCTTCTGTGTGGTCTCCTGGGGGTGGGGGAGGGACTTCTGGCAGGCTCCGGGGACCATTTGGGGTGCCGGGGATAGAACCCGGGTCAGCCGCCTGCAAGGCAAGCAGGCACCCTACCCGTTGCACCATCGTCCAGGCTTTGGGCTTATTTTGGGGTCTGTCATGCTTTAGAGCCCTCCGTGGACATGGAATGTACAGAATCGGTGGTTTCCAGTCTTTTTTTCCAGCAGTGCCGGGCACAGACAGCTTAACCTTGCACAAGATCAGCTCCGGGGGGCCAGCCTCATGCCCCCCACCCACGTCCCTTCAGGCTTCTCACCCTGACCTGTGCATATGGGCTCTGCCTGTCTCCCCCACTGCCTGCTCCATTCTTTGGGGTTTACTTTGGAGACTTTACAGTTGAAGGGGATACTCATTGTAGGAAAGGTGGTGTGTGTATGATCATGCACGTGTGTGCGTGCATGCATGTGCTTGTGTGTGCATATGTGTGTGCGTGCTTCTGTGTATGTAGTATGTGAATGTGTGCATGTGTGTATGTGTGTGCATGTGTGTTTGCGTGTGTGCGCTTGTCTGTACGCGTGTATGCAAGTATGTGTTTGCCCATGCATGTGTGTGCACGTGTCTGTGTACATGTGTGTGCATGTGTGCTCTGTATGTGTGTGTGCACGTGTGCATGCAAGTGCTCTTCACCTCTTATTCCCCATTTGATAACAGCCTAGTGGAAGAATTTGCTCAGCAGCACATTGCTAATAGCTTCCTGGACCTGCTTGTAACTTGTTGCCTTCAGCGATGGAAATGTGGGAACTTTCCAGATGCTACAGTAGCTTCATGCTCTCAGCCAGGGAACTGGGGAGAGGAATCAGCTCCCCGCAGGAGGTCTCGTTTCGGAACCAGAGCTGTGGATGCTCAGGGAAAATGACTCATCTGCTCCTTCCTCAGTGTCTTCCCTCTACAAGGAGAGGCGCCCTAAAAACGCATCCTTCCTCACGCCTCATAGTTTCCAATACTTGGCGATGTTTTTGGGTTGGGCAACCTCCCATGCAGTGCGCAGGGCGAATTGGGACATCCCCCAGCAATTCTTTTTTTTTCCTTTTTTTTTTTTTTAGCTTTTTGGGCCACAGCCACTAATGCTCAGGGGTTACTCCTAGCTCTCTGCTCAGAAATTACTCCTAGCGGTGCATGGGGGACCATATGGGATGCCAGGGATTGAAGCCGGGCCTGCCTCCTGCAAATGCCCTCCCTGCTCTGCTATTGCTCTGGCCCCTCCCCCAGCAATTCTTGACCCTCTGGTCTGGGGAGTCCCATGCTGTGGCCCCGTGCTACTGCTCAGACCTAGCCCTACAGGATCCATCAGGGTGCTGGGGGTCATGAACCGCCAAGGGTTGAATTCAGGGCCTCACGCTCCCAAGGCAGCTGTACTTTCCCAGGCCCCTCTTTCTAGTCCTTTCGAGGACTAGAATTTAGCTCAGTGACCCAGCTAAGTGCTCACCTGGGTGAGGCCCTGGGTCCTGCCCTTGGCAGGCCCCATAAGCAAATACAATAAAGACACCAAAGTATGTGCTTTGTCTTTTCTTTGACTTCCTGTTCCTTTATTGCTTTCCTTCCTTTTTCTTACTGATGTGTGAATTCCAGGGGTCTCACAATACCAGCAGTCTGTTTCTATTTCCCTAAAACCTTTGTGTGTTGCAGACTGCTGTCACCCATTGTAAACTTCCTTAGCCAATTGAGCCCCACACAAGTCCTAGGGTTTGTAGGGGATGGGGTGGGGGTGGCTATTGGTCCTGTGAGTTAAGCACAAGTGTCTGAGGTCTGGGTGTGGAGTGGATGTTAATTACAGCCATATCAATTGCAGGGAATGAGCCTTTAGTTACCTTGCCACAAGGTCAGCTCAGCACCTGGGGTAACTGGGGAGAGTCTGCGGTGGAGTTTGCTACACCAAAGGGTCTGGATGAAGAGCCAGACATCAGCCCCGGAGGAGGCGGAGGATAAAAGCCCAGGAACCAGCTCCGGGTACCCCTGAGCAGGCCTGCTAAGGCTGCATTCTTCCTTCACCAGGCCAGAGCGCTCTCAGATAGGTTGGCAGGTTGGCAGCTTTCTGGGGCTTAAGTGTGTCTGTGACTACAGCCAGGAGGACCCATTTCTAACATTTCAATATCTCTTCCTAAACCACTTATTTCATCCCCACCCCCCACCCCTCATCACCTCTGACATTCACTTTGCTAATTGGCCTAGAGTCTGTGTTGATTAGCAGGGAAAAGGGGAAGCACTTGCAACACCTCTTTTTGGAGTATGGGCTTGAGGATTAGAACTCAGCCTATCCCCAGAGAGGGCTCTCTTGAATAGAAGCCAACTGCCTTTGAGTTGTGGCTTAACCTAATTAACTCACCCATGGTATCACATTACCTTGCCTGCTTCCGGCTAAGTTAATTAGGCATCTTAACACTGCCTCGGGAGCTCTGTGTGTGTGTGTGGGGGGGGGGGGGGTGCTGCTAAGAGTTTTCCCATTGCCTAGTGCAGAACAAAGCATCCCTGAACTCAGGGGCTCAGAACCTGTGCAAGCCACTGGGCAGCAGATCGCTGGGTTGCGGTTTCTTGAGCACATACTATGCAGAATTGCAGTTTCTTGAGCACACACCATGCAGAGTTGTAGTTTCTTGAGCACGTACTATGTGCTTGGCGCATTCTTCTCACTTTTCCTGCACGAAAAGCTCTCCCTGACTTGTATTCAGCTCAGCTTTTGCAGCATGGAAAGTGTTTGGCGTTTGCTAGAGGTGTGGGCTGGGCATCTTAGGTCTTTTTTTTTTTTGTAGGTGGAATTGATTTCCTTGTAGCTTGTTGAGACCATGGTCTCCATTTTCCTTCCAGCTGTCTCCTGGGGATCCTTCTTGGTATAACTGTCAGGGTGCTTGGTACCTGGCCAGGAAGCTTCCATCTGCTGCTTGCCTTCTAGACTTTTGCAGGCTAGATTCATGTGTCTTTCTGGCTCTCCTTTTGATGCTTTTCAGGAATTCTTGTGATGAGCTCTGGTTCAACTCCCTAATTATTATTATTATTATTCGATATGCCAGACACAGTAACAACAAAATCTCCAATGGAGATGTTACTGGGCCCGCTTGAGCATTATTATTATTATTATTATTATTATTATTATCATCATCATCTTACATCTTTGTTTGGGGGCCATACCTAGTGGGCTCAGAGGACCTTATGAGTTGCCAGGATTGAACCTGGGTCAGCTGCATGCAAGGCAAGCACCCTACCCATTGTACTACCTCCCTGGCCCCTCAGCTTTCCTTTAAAAGCACAGCTCTGTACCTTATAACAACCCAGTGATGCCAGCTCCAGAGACATGGTGTGTGCCCACCCGTGATGCTGGAAGGCAAGTACGTTTTGTGCATCCACTTGAGCTGTAGGGAATTTGGGAGGGTTCCCACCTTTTGTCTACTGGGAATAATGCAGCTCTTGCTCTTGGGTGTGTGTGTGTGTGTGTGTGTGTGTGTGTGTGTGTGTGTGTGTGTGGTTTTTGGACTACACTTGGTGATGCTCAGGGGTTACTCCTGGCTCAGGAATCACTCTTCACAGTGCTTGAGGCACCATATGGAATGCTGGGGATCAAATCTGAGTTGGCTGCATGCAAGGCAGTTCCCTTCTATGCTCTGGCCCCAAGAGTTTGATCCTTTCTCTTTTTAATCAGTCTGTGCATACACTATGAGATCAGGGGTTCAGATCATCGCTGTACCCACAGCTCTCCAATTGCCAGATCATAATTTTCCCATCTCATCACCCTTTCCTAAAATCACTTGGCTTATGGACTGCTGCAGGGTTTTTGTTTTTTTTTAACCCTGGCATTGTACAGGGGTCACTCCTGGCTCATGCACTCAGGAATTACTTCTGGTGGTGCTTGGGGGATCATATGGGATGCTGGGAATTGAACCCGGGTAGTCCGTGTGCAAGGCACACACCCTACCTGTTGTGCTATTGTTCCAGCTCCCCGGTGCAGGTTCTTAACCTTGCAATCCGTAAATGTGATTATGGCAGGAGCAAGTGGGCAAAAAACAGTACCGGGAAACTTGGACTGCTTGGAGGTTGGAAAGTCTCAGTCACCTCTGCAGGGGAAGGACACACACAGAGCAGGCCCGTAGGCGCCTGCAGTGCTGCTGTCCTGACTCCTCTTCTGCGTGCAGTTCCCAGGAAAGTGGCCGCCAGCGCGACCCTGCCTTGGAGACAGAGCTCCGTGTCACGCTTCTTATTTCTGTCATAATGATGATTTGTTTTTTCCACACAAAGAGTCTCTGTCTCTTAGTTGTACAAACTACGTGTGTGTGGGTGACAGTTTTCAGGGTGGCCGCACATTCTGTTTGGGGAGCTTGGGCGCCAGGAGGAAGGACCTTGACTCTGGGCCTGCTCACGCTTAGGGGACAGCTGTGGGTGTGGGGAGCCTGGTAGCTGCTGGCTTCCTCTTTGGAGTTTTCTGTAGTAGCAGCGATATGTGGGGTGTGGTGGTTTTTCCTATTAAATTGGAGGCCTTTGCGTGGTCTCTGGTGGGAGACCTTTGGGTTTGCTTTCCACAGAAATGGGTTCTCTTAATAGACAATGGTGACCCCTTCTAAGCACTGCGTAGGACCCAAGATCACAGCCAGGGGTACTCCTGAGCGGATTATTGAGTCCTCGTGCTCCCTCAGTATACACGCACACACAAACACGTGTGCACACACACCTGCACACATGTGCTCACACACATGTGAATACACACGCGCATACACGTGCACACACACACACACCACCCCCACACAGGCACACACGTGCACATGCACACCCATGCACACGCAATGAAGAAGGCTTGGATGTTTTGCCTGTCCTTGCCAAGGCCAGTAAGAAGGTACAGTTTCGAGAGGTCACTGGAGTCCTACTGGTACTTTCTGGTCCTCCTGGTGGTCTGCTCGCCCTCATGGAATCCATCTGTTTGCCCTGAATGCAGATTCTAACTTGGCTTTGTTCTGTTTTGTTTTGGGGTCACACCCGATGATGATCAGGGGTTCCTTCTGACTCTGCACTCAGGGATTACTCCTGGTGGTGCTTGGGGGACTATATGGGATGCTGGGAATCGAACCGGTGTTGGCCACAAACAAATGCCGTCCCCACTCTACTATCACTCTGGGCCCTCAATTTGGACTTCTAATTCCCTTTGTTTCATAGTTACAGAAGTTTACTTTTCTGGAGTTTTCTTTTATTTGGGGGTTTTTGTTAGGGTATATCTGGGCCATACCTGGTTATGCTTAGAGCTTACCCCTGGCCCTGTCGGGGCTCAGGGGACCAAATGGGGTGCTCGGGATTTAACTGTGGATGACAGCAAGGTCAAATTACCCACTTACTATGGCTCTAACCCCTCTAGAGTTTTTAAACCCTATGATTCTGTAAGTCCCTGCATCTTAAGATTATTTTTTATTTACTTATTTTGGTTTTGGGATCACACCCAGCAGTGCTCAGGTCTTATTCCTGGCCCTGCCCTTTAGAATTACTTCTGGCAGGACTTGAGGGACTATATGGGGTGCCAGGGATCGAACCCAGGTTGGCTGCATCAGGTACCCTACGCCTGCTGTAACTATGGCTCTGGTCCCTTTTGTGTTTAACTAAAAGTTTATATATGTTTTTATTTATAATATACACGTACACGTTACGTGCATGTATGTGTTAGGTGTATATGTTAATTTAGTAACTAGGAAAAGTCAGACGGGCCATAGAAAATTGGCCCACTTTGGAGACAAATGATTCTGTTCTGGTCACGGAATAAGCAGTTTGTGGGGACTTTAACCTGCTGCCTTCTCGGCTCTCTTTCTAGTGCCTCGGAACCCCAGTAAATAAGGGTGTGTGTGAGAGTCTTTATTTATTCAAAAGCAGGATTCTTGCGTAAAATTATTGCAGCTCCATATTCAGATGACTCAAAACTTTCAGAACAATGTGGGATTGAGGGCTCTGTGCCCAAAAGGACACCATCTGGAAATTATTCTCTGCTTTCTTCTTGGTTTTGCTCGTAAAATGAAACCTGAGGGCATTCCAGTGTCTCCTAATGGTTAAACTTTGTGATGTAAATGGTGGCCCCCTCTGAAAAGGCTTAGAGAGGTTTTGCTGACTGTTTGTTTCTGTTTGCACAGGCTTTCCTTGAACTGCTCTGTGCTGTGTGGAAGCTGAAAGGGGAACCGGCCTGGAGCAGCCAAAATGATTTTGCTATTTTGAATAATTGAATAAGAACGAATGCTGTGTGAGTCCTTTGTCCACAGGAAGAGTCTCACCTCTCTCTTGGGAAGGGATCCCTTTCTCCTGCAGTCCAGGGCAAATGCAGGCCCAGTGTTGACTTCTGGGTGACTTGATGGACACTGCACAGGCTTAGGAGTTGCCCACAGACATCCCTCATGTATCAGGCTGTTCCACGCCTCTATTTTCCTAGTGCAGAGGAGGGGGCTATAGGAATAATACTATTTATATTCAGAAATGCCCATCAGATGAGAGAGAGAGAGAGAGAGAGAGAGAGAGAGAGAGAGAGAGAGAGTGAGTGGACTGGCTCAGACTCAATCCCCAGTGCCAGATCCGTTCCCCTGAGCACTGCCAGGAGTCACCCCCTAACAGGAGGGAAGGAAACCTTTAAATATACTGTACTTGCCTATTTAACAAAATGAATTTGCAAAGTTCAGTACCAGAACCCAAAGAAAAGAACTATCTAGAAAAGAGTTCTAGAGATTGAAGAAACACTTAAGGAGCTGGAGCAATTGCACAGTGGGTAGGGCATTTGCCTTGCATGCGGCCGACTCTAGATTGATTCCCAGCATCCCAAATGGTCCCCCGAGCACCGCCAGGAGTAATTTCTGAGTTTATGAGCCAGGAGTAACCCCTGTGCATCGCCGGGTATGACCCAAAAAGCAAAAAAGAAAAACACTTGAATTACTGAATTGGGG
Organism: Sorex palustris; assembly: GCA_028565675.1. NCBI lineage: Eukaryota > Metazoa > Chordata > Mammalia > Eulipotyphla > Soricidae > Sorex > Sorex palustris. The sequence continues at coordinate 5,922 of JAOXYA010018826.1, read as the reverse complement.
AGCGGGGAACATTCTTGTATTTTGTTTATTTATATAGTTTGGGGACTCTATGCCGTAGTGCTTCAGGGCTTACTCTTGACTCTGCACCCTGGACCTGGGGGAGAACCATTTGAGGTACTTGGGGATCAAACCCATGTCACCGTGTGCAGGGTGAATACTCTACTTGCTGTACTCTCTCCTGGCTTGAACTATTTTAATGATGTTTTTAAATGACAAAAATAAGGCACTTCAATGCAGGGAAGACTCTGGGAAAAAAAAAAAAAAACAAAGACACGGATGGTAGCACCAGGTGTCGGGGATGTGGATTATCGTTTCATTTATTGTGCTTAGAATAGTCCTGGGGACGTGCTGTTTTCCATGCATTGTTTTTGATTTTATTTTTTGTAGTTGGTTTAAACACAGCAATGCCACAGATGAAAGACTTATTTCCAATGAGGAAATGAAGCAAGAATGGCCAAGTAGCTGTCCCAAGGTCATATGCCAGGGGTGGGGAGCCAGGGTTTGAACTTCATGTGACTTCTCCTCATGTCTACCCAGGGCATGTCCATTAATAACCACCACAGCAGGAAAATACGCTACTCCCCCCTTGACCACCCCCTCCCGGTCCAATTCACATCTTGTCACTGACAAATATCACACCCTACTCCACTTTCTATTCTGCTTTATCATTCTTCTGAAACTGCCGTGAATCCCCAAAAACTTGGGTGTTCCATCTTGTGTCGAAATAGCATGGGATCATATTCAGGATCAAGGACCTAAATTAAGTATGAACCGAGAGAGAGAGAGAGAGAGAGAGAGAGAGAAGAAAAGTGCTTGCTTGCCATAGAGGCAGGTTGGAGGCTAGTGTGGAGTCAGGTGGGGACGTGGGCAGGAGAGAAACTGGGCACATTGGTGGTGGGAAGTGCACACTTGTAAAGGGAAGGGTATTGGGGCTGGAGTGATAGCATAGTGGGTAGGGCTTTTGCCTTACACACAGCTGACCCAAGTTCGATTCCCAGCATCCCATATGGTCCCCCGAGCACCACGAGGAGTAATTTTTTGAGTGCATGAGCCAAGAGTGACCCCTGTACATCACTGATTGTGACCCAAAAATAAATTAAAAAACACATACATACATACATGAATAAATAAAGGGAAGGGTATTGGAACATTGTATGACTGAAACCCAATCATGAAAAACCTTATTACTGTGTATCTCATGTTCATTAAATATTAAATGATTATATATATATTTTAAAGTATGAACCTTCGAAGATTCAGAATGGCAGAGCAATAGTACAGTGGGAAGGGCATTTGCCTTGTACACACCAATCTGAATTTGATCCCTGGCATCCCATCTAGTCCCCCAAGTCCAGTAGGAGTGATCCTTGAGTGCAAAGCCAGGAGTAAACCCCAAGCACCACTGGTTGTGCCCCCTGCACCCCACCCGCAAAAAAAAAAAAATAATAACCGAGCACAAAGAACCTCTCACAGTTAAGATCACCAACTTGGTATTTCCTCAAGATTCGATAACTTTCCTTTGCAACCATTCTGCACCTTCTTCCTGGCCTGAGAGTGGCAAATCAGATGCTCCAAACACTCACACTCTGTCCGATGTGCTGACTCGCCGGCCGTGCAGTTTCCTCCCTCCCTCCAGCTTCTTTCCTAGCATTCCGCACCACTGCAGGTCCATACAGGAGCCAGAAGCACTGAATTCCTTCAAATGATTCTGTAGACTCTGGGATAGGTCAGACACGAAGGGTCTGGCTGGCTGGCATGCCAAGTGGGAAGGTCCGCTTTCTTCTAATCCATTTCAGTGTGCTGTGCCCTTGGCCACTCTGGGTTTTCATGCAGTGACAGTAACACAGCTTCCATGATGGGGAGAGAAGGTGCCCGGAGCTGTGCTCTGGAGAGCAGGGAGGGAGAAAGAGAGGTTGAGGACATAGATGCCTCGATTTTCCCACTGTCCTTAAAAAGTGCCAGCTGGGGCCTATGGTACCACCAGCAGGTCAACCTGTAAGCACTGGACAAGTGCATCAGCATCCTGATGGTGCCTTCAGGCTTCCTGATAGCCCCAAATTGCCTCTGTGCCAATTGGCCGGACCCCAACAACTCAGGTCCAAGTTTATCAAGAAATTAAACAGCCAAAAGTTAGGTATGTGGGAGCCACGCCCACAAACCACCTCTGGCTCAGCTATATAAGCTCATTTATTGACCTTATTGCAGAGACCCATAAATAAATCTTGAAAGATACAAAAAGCCACAGTTAATCTCGGACCTGCACATGGCTGACCACATTGGGGTAAATCAGAGAGAGGCAGGTTAGTCTTGTAATCGCTGGAAATTTGGGTATGCTGGTTTTTTGACTGAAATCTTCAGTCTTTCTCGGAGTTGGGATGAGCTACCTCCTCCCACTTCCCAATACTCCTGGAAGCACCAGCAGTCAGCCCCCACAAACCAACTCCGGTGCCACCATGTAAGCTCTTCTAGGGGGCTTTGCTTCAGAAAACCATCAATAAATCTCAAAAGAGATCAAAAGCCTCAGTTAATCTCAGACCTGCGCATGGCTGAACAGACCGGGGTAAATTGAAGGAGGGCAGATACTTCAGTGGGTAGAGCACTTGCTGTGGCATGCAGCCAACCTGGGTTCAATCCCTGGTACCCCAAGAGGGTCTCCCAAGCCCCCCCAGACTTATTCCTGAGCACAGAGCCAGGAGCACTGTTGGATGAGGTCTCAAAACAAAACATCCGAATTGCTTCACAAAGAATGGGTGATGGAGGAACTGGGCAGAATGGAGTCTGCCTGAAGTGCTCTTTGGACTGAATCTGGACCTTCTGAAGCTGGGTTCGATAACCTGGAGAATGGCGCGAGATGGGAGCGGGAGTTGGAGGTTGGGTTCCAGCTGACCTTGTGCACGGGGGTCGGATCAGAAACACCCAAGTGGAACGTGTCCTGCTCACACACGCCATGCGTCCTGCCCTTTCCCTGCTTCTGGGCACTCCCTAGGGGTCGGGCTTATGGATGATTTCCGAGGCGCCTTCAGGATTCTCCCCTTGGGGTCATTTCCTCCAGCCCACCCTGCTTTTCCATTCTGCTGACAGCAGCAAGCCGTGACCCTTGGTCCAGAACTGCCACAACCTCCCTGTTAGGTTTGGTTTTGCTAGAACATTTGAGGTTGAGACCAATGGAGGTAGTTAATAACAGTGACATGGCTGTTCCCGGAAGACAAGGAAGTTCCAGCCAGCTGGGACTTATTTTGGTCTTTGAAAAGGCCTGGGAATGCCAACTGCTACAGAATGAGGGTTTTTTGGATGGTTAAGGAATTAGGGATAGAGGCTAGGGACATAGCACAGCCTTACAGGAAGTGACTATGCCTTGCATGCAGTTGACCTAGGTTCTATCCCGGCACCGTGTATAGCTCCCCAGCACAGCTGGGAGTGGTCCCCAGCCCCCAAATAACAAAAATAACGGGGGCGGAAGGATGACATCAGGGAATGAAGCCACCATTGCTTTGAAGTCAGAAAATTGGGCTAGAGCAATTGTACAGTGAGTAGGACGCTTGCCTTGCACACGACCAACCCAGGTTCTATCCTAGGCACCACCTGTGTGGTCCCCTGAGCACCGCCAGGAGGAATTGCTGAATGCAGAGTCAAGATTAACCCCTGAACATCATTGGATGTTGTCCTCCCCACCCCACACACACACAAAATCATCTGGGGCAGAGAGATAGTACAGCAGGTAGGATGTTTGCCTTCATGAGGCTGACCTGGGTTCAATCCTCGGCATCCCATATGGTTCCCTGACCACTGCCAGAAGTAATTCCTGAGTGCAGAGCCAGGAATAATCCATGAGCATTGCCAGGTGTGACCCTCCAAAAAAGTAAAAAATAAGTAAATCATTAAATGAAATAAAATTAAAACCAAATCTCTGACATGGTATGATTATGTAACAAGTAGAACAGTGTCCTGATGTGTGTTAAAAGTTTGAAGATTCTTTTTATTCACCTTCTCCTATTTTTAAAGGGGGGCTAGGTAGCAAATTTACTGCAAATGAAATGAGAAGTATTTTGGAGAAATAGGTTGACATTTAGCATTCTGGCTTGAAATCTCTCTGACTTGTTAAATATTTAATGTGCTGCAAAGCATCCTTAAAAATTAAATATGAATGAGTTTTAAAAAACCTTGCCGTGGGATTTAAAAAAATCGAGATCCCCCCTCCTCCATCTCAAGTATGAGTGTCTGTCTAGGGAATCTTAATTATTTCTAATGAAGATGACATTATATATTAAATCAGCATGGGGACATCCTAAATAATGAAGTTAATATAAATAGGATCCTTCTGAATAATATCACAGCTGAGATTTACTTTGAATAAGTTATTAGTCCCATCTCTCGAGGTTAATTACTGTACCCCTCTCTATTTTTTGTTTAAAGAATAGAGTCAGATGACCGGAAAAAATTTTTTTGTTGGAAAGAAAATTTTCAGGATTCATTTACATTGGAAGACCCATGAGATTTAGGGACTATCAACAGTGTTGTGGGTTGTCTGAGAAGGAGCTTCATCTTTTTCTTTGGGGATCACTCCTGGGGGATTTGGGGGAGCTGGAAATCGAACCTGGGTCAGCTGTGCTAGGCAAGCACCTTACCCACTGAGCTGCACTGTCTCTCTGGCCATAGCATGAACTTTTTTCTTTCTTTCTTTCTTTCTTCCTTTTCTTTTTTTTTTTTTTTTTGCTTTTTGGGTCACATCCGGCTATGCTCAGGGGGTTTACTCCTGGCTCCCACACTCTGGAATTACTCCTGGCGGTGCTCAGGGGACCATATGGGATGCTGGGAATCTATCCTCCGTTGGCCATGTGCAAGGCAAATGTCCTACCCTCTGTGCTAGCATTCCAACCCTGCCGTAGCATGATCTTCATTGCTGTTATTATTGTTCAAGGACAACATTGTCATGGGGAGATGTGTAGGACCGGAGCACATATGTTGCATGTAGGATCTGTGGGTTTTTTCCTTGCAGCACATGCCCTAGAAGCTACCAGGAGACAACCTCAAGCATCAGACTGGGAGTAGTACCTGAGCACTGTAGGGTGAGATCCCAAGACAGAAAATAGAATAAAAAGAAAAATAATATGGTTAATAATATTTATTTTGTCATCTAACTTTTACTTTAAAAAATATTCTAATATCTGTGGTATTCCCCTAATTAAATAGCACGGGAATTAAGGGAGTGACTCAGATTTATTTTATGAGCTGGCAACCGACAACATTGGGCTGATAGCCCAGATTCATGTGAACCTAAGAATCTGTTCGGAATGAACCAGAAATGGGATTTGAATTCAGTTATTTCAGTTTTTGTAATAGGGTGTAAGTCGCCTCTATTTCTAAGAAGTGTTTTTCATTTAATTCCATGGAATTTTTTTGTTGAAAACCCTTTTCTGAAAGAAATGCCTACATAGCACTCCTGTGTGTTTGAAAAAGCCCAGGAACTAGTTTTTTTTTTTTTCTGATTTGCTGACATCATAGCCAGTGGTACTTCTCTCTTCTTTGTTTGTCAATACTTTGCCTGGGTAAAATAAACACAATTAAAATGTAATCTGTCCATGCTGGTCCTATGATTATCTAGCGTTTAAACTTCTTTGATGAGGAGTATTGAGAAAGTGTCGAAAACGCCAATCAGAGGGTAGGGCGTTTGCCTTGCACGCGGCTGATCCGGGTTCGATTCCCAGCATCCCGTATGGTCCCATGAGCACCACCAGGGGTAATTCCTGAGAGCAGAGCCAGGAGTAACCCCTGAGCATCGCCAGGTGTTTCCCAAAAAGGGGGGGAAAATTACCAGTCAGCGGTGGCAAGCTCAAAATATCAGTTGTCTGGGGCTGGAGCGATAGCACAGCGGGTAGGGCGTTTGCCTTGCACGCAGCCAACATGACCGACACAGGTTCGATT
>JAOXYA010018818.1:0-13586 GCA_028565675.1 Sorex palustris | reverse complement strand
TGATGGGTCTCATTCTCCTAAAGAGCCTTGAATATAGCACTTTCTTAAAAATCTCAGGGCTAGGATGAAGGAGACGTCACTGGGGCCTGCTCGAGACAATCGACAAATAACAGGATGGTCATCGTCATTGTCGTAAATATTTTATAATATGCTTATATGATACTTATATAGGAATTCTATTGTATCATATATTATAGGTATTATAATACTTATATGTGACTAGCTTTTAATAATATACTAAATATAATAATTCAGAATAAAGCACTATTAGCTATGGTTTTAAATGATTTTGAACAAGGAAGCATATTACCTTTCCGAGGCATTTTACCTACCTAGACAATACTTATTATCAGAACACTACCTCGTGGAATGCTATGTCAGAACATTCAATGTATGAGTGCCTGCTAGGTACCAGTTGGGTAACTATTTGAGCATTTCTGTCACTTAATAAGGGGTTGCCGTTTGAGCTAAGTTCTAGGTAGGCTTTAGACTAACAGCCCTGTTTGTCTTTCTTCTTTATCGCTCATTGCCCCATCTGATAAGAGTATAACAAATTCTATCCTTGGAACAGCCCCTTCAGTAATCAAGTGCAATTTCCCATTTCTCCCAGAGTGATCCTTGGTGCTCCACCAGGTGTGTATTCCTGTCTCATGACACCCAAGGATGGGGTACCACTCCCAAGTGTACTCCCTGAAGACAATGATAGGCAAGGAACTAACACTGAAATTCTATCTCAACTCCTAATAGTTCTTCCTTATGACTTCCCCTCTAACTTCTAACTGCCAATGCGTCTCAATAGAAGATACTGAAAGAAACAAATGAGTAGACAGCCCAGTGTGTTGGATTTGGATGACATGAATGTTTTCATGGGCTGGAGCGATAGCACAGCGGTAGGGCGTTAGCCTTGAATACAGCCAACATAGCTGACCCGAGTTCTATTCCTTCACCCCTCTCGGAAAGCCCGGCAAGCTACCAAGAGTATCTCGCCCGCAAGGCAAAGCCTGGCAAGCTACCCGTGAAGTATTCAATATGCCAATCACAGTAACGAGTCTCACAATGGAGATGTTACTGGGCCCGCTCGAGCAAATCAATGAACAACAGGAGGACCATGACCGACTGACTGAATGTTTTCATGCGTTTCATCTCTCACCTCTTAGAAATACTCCCTGAAGATAAAAACTCAGCATGCTTTCCTTCTGACCTTGTATAATCATTGACCTCAGGCCAAGTCACCTGCTCAAGCCTGGTTGACAGAGTACCAGAGTACTCTTATCACACTGCTCCATCTTCTGTATGCTCTCTGGGTTCTAACTGGACTCTGCCTCTCTTCAGCTTTCTTGGATAATCTTTCTGCCTCAGGCTGACGCTGAACTTTTTAATTTGACTTTCATGCATTCTGTTTTCAAGACATTATCTTATTTCTTCCCGATGATTTAGAGTGTTTAAAACAAGTATTAAACACTTGGCAACAATTTTATTTTCTGTACTATTTTGGACAAATCCATCTATTTTTTTTTAGCTCTGACTTTAAGTCTGGATTGGTTCCAGGAAGACATTGCTTTCTGAACACTGATGACGTGCTATGAAAAGTCCTTGCTTAGGCCCCGTGTTCATTTGTGTAGGGGGTGGCCCCACAGGGATAAATGCGGGTCATTGGTTAGCGTGTGCTAAGAGGAAGAGAGTACGAGCATCCCTTTCCTTGACATAAGGATATAAAATAAATTTGGGATATGCAGTGTTGGGGCACTTAAATATAGCGAGAGACTTAGAAACCCAGAAAAAAATTAATTGACAGAAATCTGAATAGATTTTAATAGGGTTCTGATTCAAATAGATGTTTTTAACTAGAAAAATACATAAACTAACATTGGGAGGGCTGAGGATACAGCTCAAGAGGTTGAGTCTTCACATATGGGAGACTGAGGTACAATCCCCTAAGTCCCTAAGCACAGTTGGATGTAGTCCAAACAGCAAAAATAAAATCAACAAATGAATAAGAATAAATTGAGAGCAGCTCCTGTCTAATGCACTGTATATAATATACATTCTAATGCTATTCAAAGAAGGAAGAGATTGATGTGGATAAGATTACTTAGGTATTACTCCAACAAGCCAGTGAGATTGTAGAGCAAGGGATTCAGATGCAAGTTTAAGAGCCGAAGATGGAAAAGGAAAAGAATCTTATTAGCTTTGGCAAGGAAAGGAATGTGGATTCAAATGCAATCTAAGGAATGGAGGAGGGGGAAAGAGAGGAGAAAATCTGAAGTGGAGAGAAATCTTGAAACTATTGAGGTTAACATAGCCTCCTGTTCAAAGGGAACCATCTGCCAAGGAGAAAAACAGGTTTGGTTTGGAATTTCAAGGATCCAAAAGGACTAAAGAAGCCCAGATTCTATCTTCCTCTCAATACAACCATCTTCAAAATTAATCTTGCAAAGAAATAATATATCAACAAATATGTATTCTATGACCTCTCGATGTCAACCTTGGGGAAACTTTCTTGAACCTCTAAATAGACATAATCTTTGCTTCCTTGGCTGTTTTATGTTCAGCTGGAAAGTAGGGAGTGTAAAAGTGAAAGAGTTGGGAAGAATTCACAACCCCATTCTGGGATACATCACATAGCAGATGGATGTTACCATAGGTGGAATTTGCTAAGGGAAGAACGGAAGCACCTATGATGGCCACTTACTACCTGTATTGCAAACCATAACACTTAAAGGAGAGAGAGACTAAAATGGAATGTGCCTGCCACAGACGGGGTGGGAGGTGGGGATAGGATGGGTGTGGCCGGAGGGATACTGGGAACATTGGTGGTAGAGAATGGGCACTGGTGGAGGGATGAGTACTCCATCATTGTATGACTGAAACCTAATCATGAAAGTTTGTAAGTCTGTAACTGTATCTCATGGTGATTTCATTTAAAAATAAAACTAAAAATAAAAAAAAAGAATGAAAGCACCTGGTTAAAATCCACTACTCCAGCCAGAGGAATAATACAGCAGGTAGGGCATTTGCCTTGCACACAGTTGACTCAGGTTCAATACTCAGCATCCCATATGGTCCCTGAGCACCTCCAGAAGGGAGTGATTCCTGAGGGAAGAGCCCTAAGTAAACCCTGAGCATCGCTGGGTGTGACCCAAAAGAACAAAAAAAGAAAAATTAAAAAAAAAAAGACTCACTACTCCCCCTTCCATGGAGTGAGTTATTTCCTAGAGGATTTCCCTATTTGCCTCTTTCCAAACCTTCACACCATCAAATGAAGCATTATTTTTATTATTCTGTTCCTAAACTGTCAATAATCCCTGAGGGCCGTCCTTTCCAGCAAGGACCCTGACTGTCCTCCATGCCTACCCCAACCCTAACCACCTTTCCACTTCTGGGTCTGCTGTTCCCTCACCTCAGAGCTCTTCCCCCATTGCCTACTCTTAGTGCTTTATTCCTGCCATAAGGAATTCCCTCTCACTTCCCACAGGAAGTGTTCTCTGATCCCTGATGCTAAAAGCAGCCCCCTTTCCTGCTTAATGAAGCAACCTCTCATTTGCTCCTCCTTCTCTTAGGATGTTTTCCACGATGCCTTTGCTTATTCTCATAATATTTTCAGCTTCCTGCCGTATGAGTAAGCTAAGGGCAAGGTTTGTGTCTTAGTCCCCTGTATATTTTGAATACTTTATATTCCAGTGCAAAATAGACTAAGCTCAAGAGCTTGCTCTATGGGTGTTTTCTTCAGTTAATGCCAGAAGATATTAGAGGGCCAGAGGGTGATAGTGGAGGGGTTCGCACAAACTTTGCATGGAGGAGGCCTAAGTTTCATCAGGGTATCACAGTGAGCTGAACCCCCTACTCCCCCTATACCCCAGCACTGTGAATATGGTCCCCAAGCAAGATAAACAGTTCTTAGATTGGGTATTTGGAAGCTTCCTACAAATCCACACAAATGAAGTCTTGTAGAAACAGTACCAGGACAGAAATCTTCTAAATAAAAATATATTTCATCCATCAGGATAGATAGAGTACCACCCGCTCAATACAGGGCATATGCTTAGTAGGAATGAGTGGTTCTGGAGACAGTCCTACTGTGTGCATCTACTGGTCAATGTTTTTATTTTTTTCGAATACTCCAAATATTTATAGATTAAGAAATAGGTAACAGTTTTCTCTAGTAAATGTTCTTGGTAGGATAAAACGTATTATTAATGATTATAATACATTTGTCTTTTGATTTTTACAGTAACCTAGTAATATCATTAACGTTCTCTGCTGGTCAGTGTTTAAGGTCATTGTGTTTTCCTTCTTTCCAGACCCCCCCAAAAAAAGAAGCAACTGAACGTTCCTCATCTCCACTGATGGGCAAGACCAGTGATGTGTAACAGGGATGCGCTTCTTTTAATTTGTGGCCTTGGGGGACAGAGTAAGCCTCGCAGATGCAATTTTACCACCGGCAAAGAGTATTGGCTTCCTAGACAGTCATCTGCCTTTTTCGTTTGGAAAATTGTGCTTGAAGAAGTATCAATTACACCCCCACCCCCACCCCCTTCTCTCTTGTCTGTAATTATCTCCCTGGCATTCATTCAGCGAAAAGCTTTGACTCCACGTTTTCTGATTGGAAATAAATTGAGGAAAATAGAAAAATCAATGTTTTTCTTTTGGGTCCACCCAAAAAAAAAGTGTTTTTTTAAAAAAAAAAAAAGCTTCCAATTTGGTCATGATCATTGATCAAGGGGAAACAGCCCCAAATCCAGATATCCAGATTTTAAGAGCAGATTGGCTGGGGTGGGGGTGGGGGGGCAAGGAGTGGGATAAGGGTGGTTGTACATTCATTTCCAAACCACGGGGCAATTTGTGACTTTAAAAGGTGCTGTAAGTGTAACAGACCTTTCCCAACCAGGGCCGAATAGGCCCGCCTCCCATCTCGAGGCTGAGCAAAGGTAAGAATGTCCATCCCACTCTCCCGCCGAGCCTGATCGCTGCGTGGGGGAGGCGGCGGCACCCGCAGCCCGGGTTCGGGCTTCCTTGCTCATCATTCCTGCACCCGGGGCTTGAAGGACCCGCTCGGGGAGGGTACCCGGGGCCCGGGGCCTCCTGATCTCTCCAGCTCGCCCTGCAGACGCGCGCGGTGAGTCGGTGCACGCTCGGGCTGGCTTCCCCGGCGCCCCCATCTCCCGGGCTCGGCTCCCACGGCCCATCTGCCCTGCCCCTCCTCCCCGTCCCCCTGCACGTCCACCCCCACCCGCGGGGCTCTGCTCCCCCCCGGCGTCTCCCCCTCCGGCTCGGCTGTATTTGGAGCTGCCGGAAGCCGCCAGCGGCGACTCTCCCCGGGCGCTGCGTGACTGACACCGACGCGGCTTCTGGGGGAGGAGGGAGAAAGGCGGCGGCGGGAGGAGGAGGAGGTGGAGGAGGAAGAAGAGGAGGAGGAGGAGGAGGAGGGTGCCGGGTGGCCGCGAACGGCGAGACCCCGGGGGCAAGCCCACCCGAGCAGGTGAGCCGGGAGCTGGGGGGCTCGGCCGGGGGGTCTGGGGGTGCAGGTGCCCGCGCGCGCGCGCGCTCGCAAGTTGCGCTCCAGGAGGGGCCGGGGCTCGGCGGCGACGCGCGGGAAAGCCGGGGGGCGCGGGGGGCCGGCTGCAAGGGGGCCCCAGGACCCATCAGGGTCTGCCGAGTGCCCTCCCCCCCATCTCCACCCCCAGCCCCGGGAGTCCCGGGGAGCGCGCGCCAAGGCGGGGGGCGGCGATCGCGGCCTCGGGGCGCGGGGGCCTCCCGCGCGCTGGGCCGGGCTAAGTTTGGGGGCTGCTTTGCAACTCATCTAGGGGGGTAGTGGCCGGCGGGGGAGGGGGCGGCGCCGCCGTGGGACTGCAGCTGGCCGCTGCCACCTGGATGAGAAAGTGCTGGAAAGAAAGGAATCTGGCTTTTCCAAAAGCAGCACCTGACTTGAGGCAGTGAGTCACTTTTGAAACATGCAAAGGCGACGGAGAATGCAAAGGCGACGGGAGGTTGGAGGGGCAGCCCCCCCACACACACCGAAAACAGCACACACACACACACACACACACACACACACACACACACACCTCAGCAGGGTCTCTGCTTTGTTGTTGTTGTTGTTGTTTACTGAAGTTGGTGGCTATCACTTTTAGGCTAGTAAGGACAGTCCCAGATGGTCCTAGTCTCTAGGTTCATCATTGCTGTGTCCTGGTCCCCGGAATGAACTGCATCGGATACGATGCAGGATTTGAAGTGAGCCGAAATGAGTCATTTCGGGTCAGAGCCAGGTTAGGACCGAAGTGAAGGTGAGCCTTTAGCAAAAGATGAAGAATGGAAGAATCCTTGCTTATCACGCTGTGGGGATGCAGAAGCTGGACAGTGTGGTCTACCAGAATTGGTCGATGGGTTTTTCTCTGGTGCCAGGAGAGATTTTTTTTTTTTAACATTTTAGGGCCTTTCTAGGCAAAAATATTCAAACCCTCTTAATGTGAGATCCCAACAGGGAAAGGAAACTCAGGGCACGTTGTAGTAGTTTATGGAGTCCAGTTAGATATCAAGCTTCATAATAGAAGTTGGGTTCTAACTTCTATAATAGAATAATAGAAGTTGGGTTCTATACTAGGGTTATAGAAGGGGATCTGGGTAGTTGCTGCAGCACCAAACTGTATCAGACCAAGTTCTAAACCAGCTGCAATAGATTTGTCAAAAATTAAATGGAGGGGTTGTGCATCAGCTACTTGAAGATACTGGTTATTTTGCAAGCAAAGAGGATTTTGTGAATGGAATGCCCCCATTTAAAACTTCTTAATACAATTAAAATTAAAGTGTCGTATAAACATTTATTAAACAGAAGCAGAGAAGGAGATTAAGAAAAATCAAGTGGTCTTGGCAATTAGGAATGGCTTTTGGCTACTTATCTTTGAAGCAGGAAGTCATTTTATTCATTGATCTAGTGTCAGATTTGGCTAGGTTTTGGGGTAAGGGGCTGGATAATAATATATGAGCTGTTTGGGCCATTTGGTCTCTTTGGAAGACTCAGTTGTGACCTTATAGCTTTGAAAGGAGCTATGTAGCTAATAATACACAAAAATGATATGGCTTTGTTTCACTTTATTTATAGATACTGAAATTCGAAGCTCATATCACTTTGACCATTAACAACAATTTTTTTAATGTAAAAAAATGGGTCTGGAGAAATAGTTCAATAGAGGGAAATACATGATTTCCATACAGGAGACCTGGGTCCAATGCCCACAACCTCATGGTCTCCTGAGCAGTGCCAGTCTGTGGTATTATTATCCAAGCACCACCAAATGTGGCCCCCAAACCAAATCAAACCAAGTAAAAATCATTTTGGGTTTGGGAAAAAAGTGGGGGGGTCAGGATTCAATTTGTACTATTGACTATATATCGTACTCCATCACCCCTGTGCTAGTTTAGAGGAGAACGTGTGTGTGTGTGTGTGTGTGTGTGTGTGTGTGGTGTGTGTGTGTGTGTGAGGAGGCTCACCCAATGGTGCTCAGGGTTTACTCCTGGCTCTGCACTCAGAGGTCACTCCTGGAAGTCTCAGTGGACCCAATGGAGTATCCGGGATTGAACCCAAGTTGGCTGCATGCAAGGCAAACACCCAACCCACTGTTTTAACACTCTGCTCCTGGGAAGGGGAACCTTTGGAAAGAAATAAATTTTTTCATCATTATTATAGTTTTGGCCACATGCTTGTAGTACTGTTAATGCTTCGGTGCAATGTGCCATCCTACAGTCACCAAAGTACCCAAGACCATTGTCCCCAGGCTTCAGTCCCTGCCCCATTCCCCTGCCTTGGCTAGTAGTGTCAGTTTTGTAATCTTTTGGAAGTATTAGTGGACCAGATTCTCCTAGTACTAAATCATCCCGAAGAGTTGGGTTAAGTGCCTTCAAGCATAGCGTTGACTTATTTGGGGTATTGTAGCGTTTTTGTTTTGCCCTGAATATTGAACAGGTGCCTATGTGTGAGGTTTTGCTTTTAATTTGGTCATTTTGAAAATGTTACACATTTAAATTTATTTAATACGTTTATTCTAAAAATGAATTTATGCTGTGTTTGGTTAGCTGTGTGCATATACTAGATGACCACCTGTAGCCCATTGGTTTAGGAACTGGGGCTTAGGAACTAGTTAAAGCCATAAATCTGATAAAGGATTGTATTTCAAGTATATAAAGAATTCCTAAAGTTCATTAATAAAAAATGGTTCAATAATAGACACTCTCCAAAGAAGATACAAAAATGGCCAATAAGCACATGAAAAGATGTTCACAGTATTATTCATCAGAGAAAAGCAAAGAAAATCAACAGTGAGATTCTGCTTCACACCCACTTGTGTGGTGACAATCACAGGACATGGAATACCTAGAGCTAGTAGGAAGTGGAGAAATTTCTGCAGTGTCAGAGGAATGGCAGGAATGTAAAATGGTTGAGCTGCTGTGAAGACATTTTGAAGTTTCTTTCTAAGTTAAAATATAGGATTTTCCTGATAGAGTCATTTTCACTCAAGAACATCTCCCCTTGAAAACCAGCACCCATTCATGCCATCCAAAAAGTGGAAACCACCAAATGTTTATCAGCAGATGAGTGGGTAAATAAAATGCAATGTGTGCAAACAATGAAATATTACTAAGCCACGAAAATGAGTGAAGTTCGGAGGGTGGGAGATAGCCCAGAACTCCTGAGCATCCTTTGCATGTGGGAAGCTCAGGAGAGATCCCTAAGCGATATGCTGGGAGAAGCCTTGTAAACTGCCACACGTGGCGCAAAAACAATTTAAAAAAATGGAATAAGATACTGATATAATATATAATATAATGTCAGTGAATCCCGAAAACTTTAGGTGTGAGAAAACTAGTTACAAAAGATTGCATTTTTATATGATTCCATTCACATGATAATACCCAGTTTGAAGACATCTATAGATAGAAAATAGATTGGTATTGATTAGGGATAAGGGCTGAGGGTGGGGGAAGAGAAGTTAAGGGATTTAGAGTTCTTTGTTGAAGTGATGAAAATGTTCTAGAATGGACTGTGTTTGTGGCTGCGTGGGTCAATGAGTTATACACTTTAGTATTATTTTAATTTGGGGTTTCACACCTCTCGGTGCCTCTGGCAGTACTCAGGACTAATCATTCTTCTATTTTATTTGTGGTGTTACAAATTGAATTCAGGTTCTCACACATGAAGGCAAGTGTTCTTTTGCTTAACTACATCCCCAGTCTGAATTGTACACTTACTTTTTGTTTGGTGGGGGAGAAGAGAGGAAGGGTTGGGGTGGCTGTGCTCAGGGGTAACTCCTAGCTCTGTGCTCAGGGATCACTCTTAGCAGTGCTTGGCGGGTAAGGGCGTGGGGAGGAACCATATGTAATACAAAGGATAGAAGAAGGGTTGGCCAAATGCAACACAAACCTCTTAACCCCTGTACTATCTCTCTGACCCTGGGATTTTACACTTTAAATGAACGACTTGTATGTATGTGAGTTATAGTTCAATCAAGTTGCCAAAGAAAAGAAACAAAAAGCTAAAAATAAAATCAAACTAGACAGACTTTCTCTAAGTTCTTTTCAAATCCCTTTCCCAATGACCCTCCCAACCCTGAATTTTATGCCCCAATAAAATGTTCCCTAGTTTTCTTGTAGAACAGTGTTATGACATATATTCCCAAACACTATGCTTTGTTGTTGGGAATGTATGAATTCCCAATAAGCACTGTTTATATCGACTTGGTTTTTTGACTTACAAAGTGGATGTTAGTCTTCCCACTTTTTTAAAATGCAGCTAGCAATAAAGAGTCTAAAGCATCACAACGGGAGTATTAATGCACAAAAAGGAGTTGTTTTTGTTGGTGATGGCTGAGAGATGCTGAAAGGGAGGGGTACTATGGTCCTTGAGGGATGGAGGTGGGTATACTAGTGAGGGGTGTAGGTGTTGGAATTATGTACATGAAAAACCACCAATAGCAGTCTTGTAAATCACAGAATCTCAATCAATTAAAAAAAATCAGCACCTATTCCCCCTGGCAGCTCTGTGGCCACCATCTTCCAGAGCCCATTGAACATTCAGGTATGAGCCAGCAGTGACAAGACACGCAGGGCCTCACAGGATAGGAGTAGAGCTGGTCCTTCTCCTCCCTTGCCCCAATGAGACCCCGAGATGCTGCCCACGAACAGCCCCTCCTGCTACTTATTAAGCTCCTTGACGGTCATGATCCCAGAGACACACAAATGAATCTCAGAACCCAGGGATTTTAGCAGAAATCTCTCCAGACTTAATAATTAAAATTTCAGAATTTCAAAATCACATGGCCATAATAGGGGCTGCACAATGTCATATACTATTCATAATCAGCAATAGAAAACAAATTGCCTCATGTTACCTGTTTGGCAGGTCCAAGTGTTTGGGGGGAAATTCCAAATAATAGTGGTGGATTTGGTGTTGAAATATTGAATATAATCAAAGTAGAGAGAGAGTAATGTGGAAATCATCTGCCATACAGGTAGGGCTAAGGGTGGGATGGGAGGTATTCTGGGGTCTTTTGTGGTGGAAAATGTGCACTGGTGACGGGACGGGAGTTTGATTATTGTATGACTGAGACTTAAACTCAAAAGCTTTGTAACTGTTCTCACG
The DNA here is from genome assembly GCA_028565675.1 of Sorex palustris. Lineage (NCBI taxonomy): Eukaryota > Metazoa > Chordata > Mammalia > Eulipotyphla > Soricidae > Sorex > Sorex palustris. Next base: position 2,953 of record JAOXYA010018818.1, on the reverse strand, counting down.
GAAATTCAATGAATAAAGTTATTTAAAAAAAAACAGGAAAGAAAAAAATTGAATTGAAATGAGCTAGCTTGTAAGAACCATCCATATTACAAACAGATACTCAAAGTGTGGGTCTTAAACTCTGTGCTTCTGGAAAATGCAAATTCTTGATAATACAGAATTGGTGTTGCTGCAGCAGTGCTCAGGATCTGTGTTTGGGTTTCTGCAGTCCAGGAGAGAAGGAGCAATGAAAACTGCTCTTGGGTTCCGTTTGCAGTCTTGGCTCCCATCAGAGTGATCACTTCCTACCATCGTTGTCATAGTGGTCCCTTCTCTATCCCAACTGCCTCTTCCCCAGTGCTTGAGGCAAGCTTCCAACCATGGGCCAATCCTTCTGATCCTTGTTTCTATTGTTCTTGGCTACTAGTCTTATACTATGTTTTTTTATATATATCCCACAATTGAGTGCAATCCTGCTGTCTGTCCCTCTCTTTCTGGCTTCTTTCACTCAGCATGATGGCCTCTTAGTATCTGTATTGCACACCCTAGTGCCCAAAAGAAGAAAGAGAGAGAGAGAAAGAGAGAAAGAGAACACGTGTGCATGAGAGAGAGAGAGAGAGAGGGGTGGGGGAGGGGGGAGAGGCAGCGGGGAGAGAGGGAGGGAAGGAGAGAAAGGAAAAAGTGCCTTCCATAGAGACAGGCTAGGCTGGAGGGAAAGGTGGCAGGTGGGATACTCAGGACATTGATGGTGAGAAATGCACACTGGTGGGGGGATGGGTATTGGAGCATTGTATGACGGAAACCCTCCAGAACAGCTTTATAACTGTGTATCTCACAGTGATTGAATAAAAACACAACAAAACCCAGCAAAGTTACTCCCATTTAACGGGTATCACTGCATCTTATAAAGAACAGTACCTATTTTTAATTCATTTTTTAAATGTTAATGAGATGCAGTTTTGCATACCATAAATCCACTCATTTGAAGCACACAGTTCAGCGGTGATTAGTACCTACACAGTGTTGATTCTACACAGTTCTATTTTAAGGAGTTTCTTTCATGCCAAATAGATTTTTGTTGTGGTTGTTGTTGTTGTTGTCATCCATTTACAGTCCATTCCCATCCCCAATCCTGGGCTTTAGAGATGTGCTTTTCTAGATAATCGTAAGAGATGGACTATCTTCTCTTATACTCCAAGGTCTTATGTGTCTGTTGTGTTGTAACATGTGCATGTATTTCCTTTCTTCCACTGAATTTGTCCATGGGGCACATTTTGTTTCTTATTCATCCCTTGGTGAACATTTGTGTGGCTTCCTTCATTTTTTTCTTCTTTTTCTTCTTATGAATTATACTGCTTTATTTGTTCACTTGTGTGTATTTGTATTTGTATGTATATGCATGTGTGCGTGCCATCTTTTTTCCTATCTCTTGAGTTGGTGATTATGTGTAGAATGGCTTGGCCATAAGGGAAGTACATGATGTATTTTTAAAGAAATTTTCAGACGTTTCCATGACATTGTTTTGTATTGCCACTGGTGATGAAGAGAGGCGGTGATTTCGTCATTCATTATTTCTTGGTCATCTAATGGTTGTAGGGGTCCTAGTGGGGATGAGGTGGCATCTCATTGTGGCATTTTCCTGATGATGAAAAACTGTGGAGTATCTTTACACATTACATTGGCTGGCTGCTTATCTTAGGAGAGGTGATGTTTACAGATGTTGTACCCTTTCATTGTTGATTTTTTATCAAAATGATTAATTTTCATTTTTAAATTTTCTTCGCTTTTTTGTGAACACCATGGTTTAGAAAGTTGTTCATGATGGTTTGTTACAGGCATTCAATATTCCAACCCTAATCCCACCACCACCATCACCTTCCCTCCATCATTGTCTCCATTTTCCCAACTACCCCTCAAGCCTTCCCCTATAGCAGACCCATAATAATGTATTTAATATTGCTTGTTACCCCCATATGGCTAACAGAATGATCAAAATAATATTACCCTAGAAGAAAATTTGTGAAAATTGTTTAATCTCACCATGGGGATATTAAGTTCTTGTCTGGAATTTACTAAGCTGTTGTTGCAAGTTATGCCTTCTGTGTTAATGTTCTTGTGAGTCGAGATTGGTTGGCTTCTATGTTATATTCCCATCCAGTCTGGTATGTTCCTACTGGGATGTCATTGTTGTAGCTTGGAGATGTCATGTGGCCACAGTTGTGGCTTCATACTCCAGAAGATCCAGAATATTTTACTGGGAAGTCTGGCCAGGGACATGGGGCAGCTTTGTGTGTGATTGCAGCTGCTGGGGCTTTGGTAGGGTAGGTGCTGGCCCACCCCCCTCCCCAATCATCCCCCCAAAATTATTAATTTTTATTGGTTTACAGTGTCATGTAGAATTCCATTTGGGTAGCCTTTAAATTTTTTTTCATAACATAAAAATTATGTTCCCAGATTCCTGCCTGCCTCACCATCTGCCTCTAAGACAGATCTCTCTCTCTCTCTCTCTCTCTCTCTCTCTCTCTCTCTCTCTCTCTCATACACACACACACACACACAGTCCTTTTGGGCATTATGGTTTGCAGTACAGATACTGAAAGGTTATCATGCATATCCCTTTAAGTCTAGTTGGTTGTTTCACTCTTTGATACTCCATTGGGGCTGAATGGAGATGAGGGGACATGCTTCCAGGTCACTTTTGATAGGATGATGGCTGCCTCTCAGTGTGGGCATGGCAGTGCATGGAAGAAGCTTCCAGTGGAGACAATAGTACTGCAGTGATTGAGAGTATCGGAGGCATGTCTGCTGAGACTCTTTAAACTCATTTTTTTGAAAAAATATGACAAGTTTACTCATTTTCTTTGATAAATTTATAGGAAACAATGACTTGAATTTGGGTGTTTGAAATATCGAGAAACTTCTGGAATTCTTATAATCTCTTATAGTACTTTTTCAGCGTGGTTACAAAGCAAGG
>JAOXYA010018811.1:0-26754 GCA_028565675.1 Sorex palustris | reverse complement strand
GAGAGAGTCTCCCCGGGGGTGAGGGGGTGAGGGGGTGATGGGGTGAGGGCGTGTGAGAGAGAGAGAGAGACAGAGAGAGACTGAGACTCTATGAGAGAGTGAGAGAAAGACAGGCTGAGAGAGACTCCCGCTGGGGTGATGGGGTGAGGGTGTGTGAGAGACAGAGAGAGACACCCCCACTTCCTGCTGTCACCCGCACTGGGGTGACCCTCATGGGGTGTGTGCGTGTGCTTGTTTGTGTATGTGTATGTGTGTGTGTGTGTGTGTGTGTGGGAGAGAGAGAGAGAGAGAGAGCGCCAGAGAGACAGACCTGCCTCGGGGTGACCGAGTGCCTGTATGACCGGTGTCTGCTGGTGTGACTGTTCAGGTGTGATCCTGTGCACAGGTGACTGGGTGTGATCCTGTGTGGGGGTGACTGGGGGTGTGACCCTTATGTGGTCTTGACTATGCCACCCTGTATGGAGGTGACTGTGAGTGAGTGTGATTCTGTGGGGGGGGGGGTGACTGGGTGTGTCCCTGTGTGGTGGTGACTAAGAGTGCGACACTGTGTGGAGGTGACTGCAGGTGTGATCCTGTGTTCGGGTGATTGGGTCTGACTCTATGCAAGTGTAACTGTGTGTGTGGGTGACTGGGTGTGTCCCTGTGTGGGGATGACTGAGAGTGTGATCCTGTGGGAGAGGAGATGGTCTTGTGTATAGGTGTGATCCTGTGTACAAAGTGATTGTGGGTGGGACCCTGCAGGGTGCAGGTGGTTGTGTAGGTGTCACACCTGAGGGTGACACTAGGATCCTTCCTGGGTGATGGTGTTGCCTTCTCTGGGGTTTGTGACAGTGACTTTCTCTGGTGTGACAGGCACCTGGGCGGGAACTGTCCCTCTGAGATGCGTGCATGGGAGCCTCAGGAGGGCCCCGGGGTGCCCGTGTCAGCGTGTAGTGGCAATGAATGAGGGAACCAGTCCAGCATCTGTGGGTGGCAGCATCTGTCTGGGCCTGGGTGTCTGGCTGCGTGGCCAAGGCGGTTCTGGAGTTCGGGGGTCCCCAGGTGCTCTTGGGGCCGGATGGGCCTTATTGTACCCTGTGGGTTTGTGCTGAGCTGGCTCCTGACTTCAGGGATGTAGGAGGCACTGGCCTGTGCTCTGAGCAGTGCAGACCCCCCCCCCTTCTAGCCCCCTTCCCTTGCCCAGTGGTGAAAGCCCCCAGTCCACTGGCATTTGTGCATTTGTGGTCACCAGGTGTTGGCTGAAGACAATCTGCAGCTGAGAGGAAGCGAGAACCTATCAGAGAAGACAGGGGAGCCCTGTGCCCTGGGAAGGGCCCAGCAGGCCCCATGGTGGTGTTGATAGGAGTGGGGAGAAGTTGGCCCATGGCACAGGAAAGGTCTGCGTATGTGTGAGGACAGCAAGGGACTGTGTCTGCCCTGTGGTCTCCTGCTGAAGACATGGACCAGTTTTACTGGGCCCTCTGCAGGGTGGCTGCAGGGCCATCCTCCCCACCTGATTGGGGAGAGGCCACCCGCAAGTCCTCTGGGATAGAGATGCTGGGGTTAGAGAGAGAGGACAGCAGAGGGCACTGGCTTGCATGCAGCCTACCTGGTTTCCATTCCTGGCACCGCATACGGTCCCCTGAGCCCTGCCCCCTGAGCCCTGCCCGGAGTGATCCTGGGTCACAGAACTGGAGTCAGCCCTGAGCACAGCTGGGTGTGGCTGAAACAGCTCCCTCCCCTAAAGTCTCTGACAGTTCTCAGCACACAGAGGCAGCAGGGGGAGGCCCTGCATAGGGGAATGGAGTCTGTGGGCTGCTCTCTGAACCTGTTGCGGTATGCAGTGCTGCATATGTGGAGCACAACCCTGTGTGCGGGCCACGGCCCTTCCCCAGAACTCGGAGCCGGAAAGAGCTTCCACTTTAGGAGGGGTCGTTGATCTGGAGGTCTCCCCTTGATCTTGCACCCCAAATGCCTATACTCCTTTTCTTTGCTCTGTTCCTGTCTTAGACACGTTTTTAAATGTTCATTTTATTATTTTTCACCAAAGATTCAAATCCCAGGCCATCAGTTCACTACTTTGAAGTTCACACTTCAGGGCTGCTTTGGTATATTCACAAAGGTTGTATAAGCATCCCCACTGACTGAATACCAAGGCATTTTCATCACCCCTAAAGCCATTGCCCGCAGCTGGTCTTTCCCTCCCTGACCCACTTGCACCCCTGCCAGTCTGCCCCTCCTGCGCTTCATTTGCCCCTCACGGACATTTATTTTTATTTTTGTTCTGCCATAGCCAGGGATGCTCAGGGGCTGTTCCTGGCTCTGTGCTCAGGAGTGAGCCCTGGTGGTGCCCGGGCCACCATATGTGATGCCAGGGATTTTAACCTGGATTACCTTAACCCATGTACTGTCCCTACAGATCCCCTCCAGCCTCCCCACCTCCCATGTCTTATAGGAGGCTGTGGGGAGGGGGGCTTCTCTTGCTCCTTTGCCCTTTCCTGAAGGGTAAAATCTTTAAAGTCTAGCCCTAGCACTTCCCTTTTCCCAGGCCAGTAACTAGCCACTGTGTGACTGTGCTGTGTAAGAGTCCAGTATTTGCCTTGTTTTCACTGGATACAAATGACTAGTTAAGGCAACTGTTTCTACAAAGTGCTGAGGAGGACTTGCTACACTATAAAAGGCACCTGGCTTTTGTGTGACTGTAGTTAGCCCCCTCCATTGCCTGAGGCTGGGGTGTCCCCAGCCTGAGTTAGCTAGTTTCCAGCTGGGGCTAGACCTACAGTGCGGGAGGGCTTCCCCTCTGCACAGACTGCCCTCCCTCAGCTGGGCCCCTCTCCCCTCCTTCTGCCCTCTGCCTGTGTTCTTTGGCAGGGTGTCCTGTGTCTCTGGAACAATCCACCTCGCATGCTTTTCATGCCGAGGAGCTCAGGAAGCTGATGCAAATGAAATAGTGCTGTCATTGGTCCCACCCTTACCTTCCTTTACCTTCTTCCTCTTCAGAATATGACTCCTTGACAAGGAGCCTGAGCTTCTGAGGCAAATGTCCCCCCATCACCACCTGCCCCCCACCAGTGCCCTTCTCCTCCCCCTGCTTCTTAGAGCCCCCCTTCTGTTCATCTCTGTCATTTTACCCTGAACCTTATCTCATCCTTTGCGAGAACAGGCAGAAAGCACAGGAATAGAGAAATCGATCTTTTCCAGGAATGGATCCTAATGTCATTATTTTTGGACGTTCATTCAAGGTGGCCAATTTCCATGAACCTGTCTCCAGTCACTATCAGGGCACTGAATCCGGCTTTCTCAACCTCAGCTCTGCTGCCTGCTAGGGGCCAGACATTCTCTGGTGCTGGGAGGGTGGGGAGCGGTGTCTTGTGTCTAGGAGGAACTTGTCTGGCCCTCTGGGTGACAGCTGATTCCTCTGAACACCATTGCAGACATTGCCCAGTTTCCCCTTGGGAGAGAAACTGCCCTGGCTGAACCTTGGCCTTGATCTGCCTTCTTCGTTCTGTGCTGGCGGGAACTCCCTGGTGGCACCTCAGCACAAGCTCCTGGCCCTGTGGGGCACAGGCCTGCAGCTTTATGTGGCTCTGTGTGGTGTATGTGTATGTCTGTGCTGTCCTCTGTGTGTGTGTGTGTTTGTATTTTCCCATCTCTTTATCAGTGTACGTCCCTGTGTGCTTTCCTACATCTCTGTCAGTATGTGTGTAGCAAGGGGCAGAGGGCTTGTTGAGAATGAGCTTGTTGGCTTCCAGTGGCTGCATAGACAGTAAGGCTGGCTGGTGGTGGCACCCTGGCCCCAGAAACTTCTTTAAGAAGTAGCTGCCTATCAGAGTTCCCCTGGGCCAGGGCTACTTAAACTTCTTCCGAGGAATGCATGATGGGAGAGTGCTGCCAGAAACACCTCAGATTCTTACATGGTTGATTTTTAAATGAAGGGTTTTTTGTTTGGGGGTCACACCCAGCTCTTCTGGGGACTGCTTCCAGTGGCGCTCAGGGACCCTTGAACCAAAGATCAAACCGGGTCTCACATACTCAAGGCAAGTGCCCTACCACTGAGCCACATCCCCAGCCCTTGAAAAATGATTGGTCATTGCACATTCAGAAACCTTTTATTGCTGCCAAGTTTGTCATTCCTGTCCCCCATAATGATGCAAACATAACCTCTAATGGGGCCATTACCGACGGTTGAAGAGGCTAAACCTAGGCCAGAGGTTCCCAGACTTACCTTGCATACCACCCCTTTCCAGAAACAAACCAAAAACAACTATTCAATACCTTTGGCTTCAGGTGAATAAACAGGTGTCTAGATAGTACAGTGGGCAAAGCACTTGTGTTGCATGCAGCTGACCCAGACTTGATCTCCAGTAACCCATGTCCCATCAGGAATGATCCCTGAGCGCAGAGCCAAAAGTAAGCCCTGAGCACCCAGGGTGTGTCCCCAAACCAAAACTAAAAAGTGAACAAATAGAAAGCACCCCTCAGTTGCATCTGAGGTTGCTACCACTACTCAGATCATTCCTGAATGCACTCCACATGTGGGCATGGACTGTCACTCATTTTGGAAAATGCTGCTCCAGGTTCACTGATGGAAGCAAGCATTTAAGTTCCTAGAGCCCTTTTCTGGTCCTGAACACATCACTAGACTCCTAGATAAAGACCCCAGACACTTTTAATGTAAAGTGATCATTTGTCTCCCCTCGCCGGGGCTAAGAGATAGTAGAGGGGTCAGGACCTTGCCTTGCATATAGCTGACCCCAATATGATCCCTGGCATTGTATATGGTCCCCACCATACACAAGTACCACCACAAGTGAGCCCTGAGTATAGAACTAGGCATCAAACCCTGAGCACCACCCGATGTCAACCCAGCCTCCTCTCAACGCCTCCCCCACCCCCAAGATTCTGTATCCACTCATTCATTCATTCATTCATTCGTTCTTTGTCCAACTACTCATGCCAGTTCAGGGGTGTAGTGGCTGGAGCCCGTCCTGGCCACTGAAGGTGTCCTTCCATCCCAGGGCAGCACCACCATGCTACCTCCTCAGACAGTTGAGATAGGTCAGTGGGCCCATGGCCCCAGTGCTGTGGCTTGGGAGGAAGCCGGAGTTCCCAGAGAAAACCAATCTGACCGGGTGAGGGCGTGCAAGTCCACACACAGTGACCCAGACTGGGAGTCAGGCTTCCTCCCTCACCCCCTTATCAACGTCATAATGAAACATTGAACAAAACAACATTTATTTGTGGCCCTGTGGTATTGGGTGAACTTTACCTGACCCTCTGAAATCGGGGCACAGACTACCCTCCCTCCTGTAGCCTCCTTCCTTGCTGAGGGTGCCTCCTCCTGCTGAGGGTGCCCTGCCACCCGGGTGTCCCTGATTTCCGCACTTTTTTCTGCAGCAGGCGGTAGTACGCATGGCTCCCTCTGCTCTGGCCTCTGTGTGCCCTGCCTCTTTGGCAACGATCCCTGCTTTCCAGGATTCCCTATTCCCACTCAGTGGGCTCCCCCAATCACCCATGTGATGCTGGAGCATGGTGGGGGGTGTTTCTGGTTTCAGTCTTCTCTGGGAGAAAGAGAGAGAAATGAGGATCGTAGTGACTTGTGGACCTTGGAACCTTTGGGAACCTTCACGTATGTAAATCAGTAGCCTTGGAAGCTTAATAGTAGATGTTGAAGCCCTTTGTTGTTTGGTTTTTGTTTTGGGGTCACACCCGGGGTGGTGGTCAGATGTTACTTCTGGATCTGCATTCAGGAGTCACTAGTGGCGGGCTCAGGAGACCTATGGGATCGACCCCAGGTGGACCATGTACAAGGTAAATGCCTTCCTCACTATACGTAGGAGCTCCAGCTCCTAAGTCCTTTTTTGTTTTTGAGGAGCACCAAAAGCTTTTGAGACTCAGATGCAGGACAGCCTAATCCTCATTGCCTTCCGGTGCAGGAAGACTAACTAACCGGAAAAGTGTTTTCAGGCTCAGTCATCGGGACTTCAAACCTGTGTCGGGCACTCAGCTGCTGCCCAGCTCACAGGAGGAAATGATTGTCTTTGAACACACTTCCTGCCCCTTAAAAAAAGAAAAGCAGGGAAAGATCCCCCACCTCCCAGGGAAGTGGAAAATGGGGCCTGTGAGTGTGGAGTGAGGGTGTCTTGAGTTCTCAGCAGAACCAACCTCCCCCCTCCCCAAAACATCTCCCCGCAGGCTCTTCTGGGCAAGGGGTGTGGGGGGAGTTAGTGAGGCACAGCTGAGCAGGAAAGGGTGCGTCTGCTCAGAAATAGCAGGACTTCCTGGCCATCTGCATCTGCCCCCAACGCCAGCCACGGGGGTGCAGAGAATGTGCGACTCGTGCCTGGGGCGTGTCCCGGGTGGTGGCACCCACTGTGTGACTCTCTTTCTCTCTCTGCAGTTGGAGGCTGGCAGTGATGAAGACCGCAGGCTCAACCTCAGGTAAGCCAACTGTTCGTCTCCGTTTTGATGTCTGTCTTCCAGGTCAGGGGAGGTGGTGGTGACGTGATGGCAGGAAAGTGAATATGCCCCAGCAGGCACTGGACCTGGGTTTGGTCCTCAGCACTGCAAGGGGGGGGGGAAAATCAAACTGGCTTAGAAATAGTCCCGTTCTTTTCTCAAAGGGAGAGAAAGAATACACCCATTTTTGGTTTATTTTTGTAGTGCGTTTAAAAACTGTCCAGAGTGTACAGAAGGGTTGCTTTGAAAAGTATAGCTAGGGTTAGGGCAGATGGCTCAAGTGGTAGGCCATGTGCCAGGGTTCAGTCCCAGGTTGGCATGTTCAAGCCCTCTCAAGCTCGGCAAGACGTAGCCTTGCTGGCCCCCGGCTTTACCAGCCTGACTTTGGAGGGGGACGTAAGTGCTGCCAGGAGGGGCCCTTTTAAAACAAATAGGTAAGTGTATTGAGCACTTATCTGTGTGTATTAGTGTATTAGCGCTGAGTGATAGTTCAGTGGGGTTGGACACTTGACTTGTGTGTGTCCTACCCAGGTTGTATCCCTGGCATCCCATATGGTTCCCCAAGTACCACGAGGAGTGATTTCTGAGCACAGAGCTAGGAGTGACCTCTGAGCATCGCTGGGTGTGACCTGCCGTCCCCCCCAAAAAAACACACACAAAATAGATAAGTATAAATGACCATCTCTGTTAGCACTGTCTAACATTTAGTAAAGAAGTGAAATGATTGTCATTATCCTGCCATCTTTCGTTTACCAGAATGGGCATCTTAGTGCTTCCAGATTTTATGGTTCAGTACACGGGCCTGGAGATGATGGTGCTGCTCAAGCCCAGCCATGTTGGGGGCTGCAAGGTCATACCCGGCAGTGCTTGGGAGGAGGGGTGGTGGTGGAGGGGGTGTCATATGATGCATAGGATCAAATCTGTGATCCATGCATGCCAAGTATGTACGCTGCCCTGGCCCTTCAGCAACACCCCCCTTCTTCTTCTTTTTTTTTTTTCTTTTTGGGTCACACCCAGAGGTGATGCACAGAGGTTACTCCTGGCTCTGCACTCAGAAATCACCCCTGGCAGTGCTCAGGGGACCATATGGGATGCTAGGAATTGAACCCGGGTTGGCCGCGTGCAAGGCAAACACCCTACCCACTGTGCTATTGCTCCAGCCCCAACCCCGCCTTCTTTTGAATTTTATTTTGTTCTTTTAAGAAAAAAGATCCTTGTAGTAGACTCTCAACGATCCTGTTTTCAGAAAACATTCCTTTTGTGGTAAACACGTTGCTGATGTGAAACATTCGTGACCTGTGGGTTTATTAATTCAAGGTGGTTTTTTTTTTTTGTTTTGGTTTGGTTTGGTGTGTGATTGTGAGAATTCTTTAGCCATGTGCATTGAAAAAATTCCCTAAGCTGTAATCCTCAATTGCTATCTTCATTAATAGATGCAAAAAAGCATTTTTTCTTTGCCAAAAAATATGAAGGTCTTCCCTCTGGGTATTTTGTTGGTTCGCTTAGCACTTTATTATATAATGTAATCCTTAGCATCAGGAAACCAGTCTGACCCCCTGACTCTCAGTATTCAGAAAAGTAAACGGTTTCAAGGATGAAGCTGTTTTATCTTGTGAGGAGGAAGGGAATTAATTGGAAAAGGAAATTTGTGACCAGAGACGGGTCAGCTCTTCACCACTGAGATGCAGGCCATGGTAGAAATATGCTGAGTTCATCTTTGAAGCCTCTGGAGCCAAGGATGAGAAACCTTCACTGTGACACATTGTTTCTAAAGATTGAGTGTGCGCTACCGGTGGGGAATAGCTTGCAAGAAATCAAAGACTCCCGCTTCCCGGTGGCTCAACCCTGGTAGTTCTGGGAAGGACCGTGGGCATGTGGCGTTGCTCTGTGACTGGGTGTTTGCGCCCAGGGTCAGGACTCAGGAGAGGAACCGGCTGCACTCCCTGCTGGAGGCAGTAAGAGGCCTCGCTGCTGATCCAACTGGAGTGGGCTGGCTGCGCAATGAGGCTGGCTCTGCTCTGCAGGGGGCCAGGAAGCAGGGGCAGGGCTGGAAGTGGCTCTTTGGGGGAGGAGATGAGGGAGACGCGCCTGTCTGGAGACTCTATCCTGAGTTCTCCCCACCCTGCCCCTACTCCTGAACCCTGCCACCACCCCCTTTATTTCAGGCCTCTTGACTGTGAGCTCACCTACTTCGCTGGACTTTGGGACCAGGGTGTATTGTTGTTAATCGCCCATAATTAGCTGACTGCACCGTTTTTCAGAGTCATTCAAGGCAGCAAGAACTTTGAAATAGCCGTGATAGGAAAGTGCGCTTGTTCCCCAGTGGCCAGAACCAGACCCCTTTCCTGCAGTTCAGTGCTCCCTCTTGCTGTGTTTCACCCTCACCCCAGCCCAGAGAGGTGGGGGTCTCCCCAGGTGGCACCTCGTTGGCCCTTCTTCCTCTGGAGGTCCTGGGAACTCCCTTGCCTGAGTTGGTCATACAATTATATGTGTGAGAGGGTGCATATGCTTGCCTGGGGCCCATCCTGTGCTATTGTCTCCCTGGTCATCAGACTCCCTATGGCACAGAGCTCTCTCAAAGCCCTCGGGGGACCAGTGGTGGCTGGGAGGCCTCTGGGTCTGCCCTGTCAGATGTGCTACCAAATGGCCTCATTCCTTACCCTTGGGTAGAGCACCCCCCTGAGTGCCCTGTGGGCCAAATTAGCGTAGCTTCGTGTCCTGCCTGGGCTCGGGGATGAAAGCTGCTCACATCCTTGTGTTCACAGCATCTCCAGGCCAGGTCTGTGAAGTCTCTTATCAAGAGAAACTGGAGTTGGGGCTAGAGTGACAGCACAGCGGGTAGGGTGTTTGCCTTGTACACAGCCAACCCAGGTTCGATTCCCAGCATCCCGTATGGTCCCCCGACCACCGCCAGGAGTTAATTTCTGGGTGCATGAGTCAGGAGTAACTCCTGTGACCCAAAAAGCAAATAAATAAGTAAATAAATAAATAAAACTCCCCACCAAATTAGGCTAAGTTGTGGCTCCCATGGTCCAGGCACCACGTGATACACAGAGATAACAAAAGGTCCCTTCAGCCAAAAAGAAACTTTAAAAATAAAATAAAATGTTAAAAAAATACAACTGGAACAGCCTGGCATTTCCTCTCATCTCAGGGAGGATGGTTGGAGAGAGATTTCTCCTGGCTTCACACACCCATCCTGGTGGCAAACATACTTGGTATCTGAGGGTTGATGGTCGGCAGTCAGTGTTCCCCTTGCCTCCCTCTGTCTGCCCTTGGTCCATAATCTCATCTTTCAGCTCATCCAGGATGTGTTGGGGCCCAGGGACAGCCTGGTCTGTGTCCCCCCTGCTCAATTTCTTCTTGGCCAGGTGCTCGTCCACCCCTGCTCCAGCTGGGGCCTGCCCACCCCTCCCATCCGTCCTCCGACTCCCCCGCTCCCCCCGCCTCTCAATAGTGCCACCTTTTCCACCCTCCTCAGCCACCTGTTGGTTTCCCATCAGGGTGATTCCCTGCTCCCTGCTCAGCCCCTTCTAAGCTTCTTTCCTCAGTGGGCCTGGGGCTTCCAGCCCATCAGTGACATGCCTCCTTTCAAGCAATGCCAGACTGCTTGCTGTGCTGACTGCACTTGCCTCACCTGCACCTGCCTTACGTAGCCGCCCCTGCCTTACATGGCAGCCCTTGCTTCGTGTGGCAGCCCCTGCACATCTGCCTCCTCCATCCTCCTCCTGCCTCCTCCTCCTGCCCCCTGACCACTGGCCCAACCCTCAGCCCGCCCTGGCATTTCACCCATGTGAATCACATTAACGTTGAAGCTTGCAGTGAGCTTCATCTGTGGGGAAGCATGAGGGCAAGGAGTTTAGAATTCCTGAGTCTCACATCCAGACTCGCATAAGCCCATGGATTTTCAGGCTTGCAGAGAAACCAGGTTCACTTGGGCTTAGAGGCCGGCCCTGATGATGAGTCGATGTGTTGCTAGTGGTGCTGGTTCCCAGCCGAGAGTTGGAGACTCTGGCGTGCAGCTGGCAGGTCCAGCTAGCTAGGTGCCTTGGTGGTTACTCTTCGAAGCCTCCCCAGCCACACCCTAGGGAGATGCATCTGGGAAGGTGCACTGGGGAGATTCTGGCTTGTAAGTCAGTTTCCCTGGCGACCTTCTGGGACAAGTCTCAGGAACGGATCCTCTCACACCCTGAAGGAAGCTGCCGTGGTGTGTGTGTGTGTGTGTGTGTGTGTGTGTGTGTGTGTGTGGTGTAGGTGGTGTAGTCTTCCATATCCCTGTGTACTCTCCTCTCTGTGTACTGTGTTCTGCCTGGTGTGTGTGTGGGTTTGTGTGGTGTGTAGCCTTCCATACCCCTGTGTACTCTCTCTGTGTGCTGTGTTCTGCCTGGTGTGTGTGTGTGTGTGTGTGTGTGTGGTGTGTAGCCTTCCAGACCCCTGTGTACTCTCCTCTCCGCGTGCTGTGTTCTGTGCTGCCTGCCTGCAGCGCACTTATCTGAGTATGGGAATCAGTGAGCAGATGGCCCTGCTGGCAGCAGCCCCGGGCTACTTTGCCATCCTGGAGCGGCCTCAGCCTGGCATGAGAGTAGGTGGTAGTGTGCCAGCCGGTCCCGGAGAGAGAGAACACGGCTGTGTTGTCTCCAGAGGGTGGATCAGCACTGGATGCTTTTTTTTTTTCCTCCAAATCTGGCATTTCATTTCTAAGTCAAGGGCACAAGAATGTTCTCTAACCCTTTCTATAATTTTGGAGCGGCAGGGTTTTGTCTGTTAAGCTCTGAACCCTCTCCCACCCCAACCCCTCCTTCTGTGTTCCCTTTCCCTTGTGGTCTCCACGTGGAATTCCCCTGAGGCCCCCTTTTCTTGGGAACCCTCCATTTTTGTGCGTTCTGTTCCTCCCTCACAGACCTGGGCTGCAGCCATGCTCCACAGAGCCCTCTGCCTGCACTCTCATTCCCCTCACCTCCCTGACACTTCATACCTTGCTCGAGAGTGTGTCTGCCCAAGTCCCTCCTGGAGGGGTCTGCCCAGCTCTCTTGTCCCCTCCAGGTTCTCTGTAGCACAGCACCTTTAGCTATTGCTGCAGAATGAGTTCTTACAAACGCAGAGATGCCTGACAATGCTCCACATGCAAAAGGCAACTCAGGTGGCACTGCTGCTTGTGACCCCTGAGGCTCTGCCACTGCATAAGTGTGAGAGCATCACACTCGAGGGTTTGAGCACCGTCACAGCTGAAAGTGTGAGCACTGTCACACCCGAGTGTGTGAGCACCGTCACAGCTGAGAGTGTGAGCACTCTTACAACTGAGTGGGAGCATAGTCACAGCCAAGTGTGTGAGCACTGTTACAGCTGAGTGTGTGAACACCATCATAGTTGGGTGTGAGCACCGTCACAGCCAAGTGTGTGAATACCGTTAAAGCCTAGTGTGTGAGCACTGTCACAGCTCAGAGTCTGAGCACCGTCACAGCCAAGAGTGTAAGCAAAGGAGGCTGGAGCGATAGCACAGCGGGGAGGGCATTTGCCTTGCACGTGGCCAACCCGGGTTTGATTCCCAGAATCCCGTATGATCCCCCAGGACCACCAGGGGTAACTCCTGAGTGCATGAGCAGGAGTAACCCCTGTGCATCTCCGGGTGTGATCTAAAAAAGTGAAAAAAAGGTATGAGCAAAGTTACAGCCAAGCACATGTGAGCCCTCTGCTGAACATGTGATTCCCCGCTGCAGCACCAGTGAGTGGGGTCTGGGGGATACACTTTTCGTCTCACCTTTCCTCAGCTCAGGAGCCCTGGCACAGTTGCTGTGTCTCGGGCCGCATAGCCAGTCAAGGCCGACCCTGATTATGCTTCCTGGCCTCGTGGCCAGACCTCTGTGCAGCTCTAGAAGTCATCGTCATTTGCTTCTTTAGGTCATCAGGGGACTCTCCTGCCAGAGTCTTGGCCCCAAACCCCAGGAGTGGCCATCTAAGCCCCTCTTCCTGGCCTGTGGCCAGAGTGGTGCGCACATTCTATTGGTCCCTTGTCCACCATAGAGAGAACATTGTGGTAAACAGGTTTCTGGTTGGGTTTGCAGGGCAGCAGTCTTTGGTGCTGTCCATAAAGGGAATGTCCACTTGGTGGCTCAATTCTGCCAGGAGAAGCACTGACCCCCAGCTGTGGATTCTGTCCTCACTCCTGTCCTCAGCAACCCCACCCGCACCAGTCTGTCATCTGACCATGGATAGAGTCCTCCTGGTTTGCAGGGTGTTGTCCGAGGCAGACAGGCTTGTCTGGGGAGGCTCTGTCCCTGCAGCATACACTCTGCTCACACGCCTGCTGGGCCCTCCTTCCGGGCCACACTCTGCAGGAAGCCTTTCACGATTCTTCCTTGTTCCTTCCTCAGGAGTTTCCAGGGGACTTGGGAGATTGCTTTGTGGTATGTTTACTGACAGCTATGAAGGATCCTCACTCACAGGCGTAATTGTGGAGCTGGTGCAGGCGGGGAGTCGTGGAGATCCTGGATCAGAATCCTCAGGTGTGAGCCCACCCTGCAGAGGGGTGGGCCTGCCTGGCCTCTGCCCCCACAGCGTCTGCTGGGAATTGTCTGGGCTGTCAGACCTCACTGGTGGAGTTTTCTGTCTTTTGTTTCATTTCATATAGTGGAACTCGGGTGACCTTGGGAAGCCTTCAGGAAACCGTGGACAGAGAGCGTTCCTTCCCTTTCCACCCAGGTTGGTCCCGGAAGCGTTGTTCCCAGGTCCCATCTTTATCTGCTGGGAGTGTTTGGACAGGCCCTGCCTCATACCTGCCCTCCCACTGGGGAGGCGTAGCAAGGGAAGAGGGGCAGGTGTGGGCATGAGACACTGTCCCCCTGTTGCTTCTCCACAAGCTCTCCTAGCGGGGAGCGGGTGTCGTCGTGTCTGTTCTCTGGATGGGAAGGCGAAGCCGCTTTGCCTTTGGGAGGAAGTCGAGCCAAGGCTCTCCATGTCTGACTCCAGCGCCTGTGCTCTTATCATTATTTTTTTAGGGCCACACCCACAGTGCTCAGGGATATTTCTGGCCCCGTGCTCAGTGATCACCCCTGGCAAGGCTTCGGAGCCCTAGAAGCAGTAGTTTTCAGCCAGTCAGGACCAGTGCTGGTGCTCTTTGGGAACAGACTGCAAAGCACTGGCCTGGAGTCCAGGAGGTTCTGTTTGGCTTGTGAAGTACCAAGTCCTAGTATCCTGAAGAACCATGGAGACTGGTCTTAACCTTTCTGTGTCCTCAGCACCCAGGGGGTGGGTGCTGGCAGTGGGTGATGCTGGGACTCAGCCTCTTGGTCAGTGGAATGAACAGAGCTTGTGAGGGTCCTCTGCTGTGCTCCCTTAGGCAAGTCGCTGAGCATCTCTGGTCCCCTACCTTCAGATAAGACTGAAGATTATACTTTGGGATCCAGGGCGGATCCTCAGAGCCACCGGCTTATTTTGTGCTTTATTCACTTGCCAAGAGCAAGGTCAGATGTGGGGCCTCTGGCCAGGCCGGGGTTCAGGTTTGAGCTTGAGAGGAGAGAATGATGTAGTCGACCAGCAGAAAGAGTGGCCACTTGGCTGGGATCTGCCTCCTGTCCGACATGGCCCAGCTGGCCACTGGGTGAGAAGGAACCGACCTTTGGAGGCCATCTTGGGCATGTGCTTGGCTGAGCTCAACGCTTGGACAGAGGATCAGAAAATTCCTTAAACTAGGAGGACATCCAAGTTCCTTCTGCTTCCCAGAAAGCTGCCAGAGGAAAACAGGATTAATCAAAACAGGATTAATTAAAGCCGGGAGGGAGGAGCCTGTTCACAGGTGCTGAGTGATTGGGGTGCCTGGTGCACTGTCACCCCCTCCCCCCCGCCAGCTGTTGGGGGGGTAGGAGTGGGGAGCGGGGCCCACCTTGGGTGCATGGTAGGTCCAAGGGATGGTCCCCGCCCCATGGAGGTGCTGGCTAGTGAGAAATCCTCACACATGGATGGTTATTGCCACCAGCACCTGGACAGAGCAGGGCCACCTGATAGCCTCATGGCAGGGACCTTGGCCCAGCCAACAGCCATCCTGGAAACTGAGGAAAAGTCCTCTTCCCCCAGGGCCCACACATGGTCGTGTAGGCCCATCCTCACCCATGCAGCGCAGTATATGCAGAACTGTCATTTTCCTGACTGGTGGAAAGTGCCAGCCTCCTGCCCTCCTGACCTCCTTCTCCTGGGCTGGACTGCAAGGGACCAGCTCAGGCGTGTGGCTCCAAACAGCCAGTGCCTGACCAGTTGCCCACAAGCCCTGTGGTTACTCCTACCAGACTTTCCCCCCCTTCCAAGCAACCTCCCTCCCTCCCTCCCTGCCCCACCCCCTTTATTTGTGTGAAGTTTTTTTCTTTTCTTCAATAGCTACCTTTGAAGCTATTTTTAAAGACTCGGTTGCAGAGAAAGCTGTGGGAGGTTCCTGCCTTGGGGAGGTCCACCCTGCTGGGGATCCCTCCCTCCTCCCAGGGCTGCCCCACACCCCGCTCCCCTGGCAAAGCTGCACTGGTGAGAATTCCCACTGGGGAGGCAACTATCAGCCCTGTGTGGAGACCTGGCTCTAGAAAGGGCTGATGGCTTCGCAGATGTCCTGCCCCTCCTGCGCCCGGCCGTGTCTGTAGCAGGTGGAAGCTTGAGGCTCTCTAGATTTGCGGTTGACCCATTTGGATAAGCGGACACCCCTTGCCCCCTCCTGTCCAGGTCCCGGATGATCCTTCTGCTCCATGGGGGGGTAGAAGGGGAAAGTATCTTTGCTGAAGGAACCTGGCTGCAGAGGCAGGCTTTTGTTTGTGGGTTTGTTTTCGGGCCTTACCCGGCAGCTCTGTACGCAGGGTTCACTCCTGGTCACTTCTGGCGGTGCTCCAGGGGACTATATGTGGTGCCAGGGATCAAACTCCGGTCAACCAGGTGCGAGGCAAGTGCCCTCCCCACAGTTCTATCGCTCGGGAACCCCGGAGGCAGTTTTTATTCCAAGTAGTCTGCATCACCCACTTGTCAGTGCACTCCTCATGCTTGTGTATATATATCGGGTTTCCAGCTGAAGGCTGCACCTTCCGTGTTGAGCAAAGATGACCATGAGTTCTTGTCCTCCTGAGTGAACATGCGTACTCTGTATCTACCATAGCACGATCAAAAGGGGTCTGAAGGTTTTCAAAATTCATTAAAATGTCAGGGGTGTAGTTCAACAGTTGAGCACTTGCCTCGCATATATGAGGCCCTGGTTTTAATCTGTAGCACTAAGGAAAAAGTTCATAAAAACAGAATTTAAAGTGGGGTTCTGAAACAGACCCCGAACACAACCAGGTGTGACCCTCCCCCCCAAACCAAACACAAAGCAACAACAGCAACAACAGAGTTGTTGGAACAACAACAATATTCCTCTTTTCTTTTAGAGAAAAAAGGAACATTGCAGAAATTGAGGCAGAGAAGGTGTGGTCAGGGGAAGGCTTGAGGTGGGAGACATGATGTTGGTTTGTGCACCTGTCAGCGTGTGGCTGTGAATCTCTGCCAGAGCTTCCTTGGTGCCAGAGCAGAGAGAAGCCAGCCCAGCTGATTCCTGTCACTTTCAAAAACCACCGAATCCATCCCCCTCCACACTCCTGCTCCCTGAGGTTCGCCATGGAGTGTTCCCAGGAGGTACAGCCTCAGACAGGCAGATCAGTTTCTGTTAGACCTGCAGGGGTAGCTGATGCCCTGGGCCAGTCCCACCAGTGAACGATGGTGGGTGCCTGTGGTCTTCCGAGGTGAAGTCAGCTGTAGCTCTCAGTGCCAAAGCCACTGGCCGCCTAGACATGGGAAAACAGGATGCTGAGTCACATCCTGCAGACCCGCAGCATCCTGATTCCACGTGCCCTGCACAATGGGCTGCGCGCACGGACAGGCTGGCCCCCCGCTGTTCCAGAAAGCTTGGTCTCCAGGCAGGAAAATGCGAGACTGTGGTTTAGTACCAGTGGGGAATGAGACCTCAAAAACTGGGCGGCCCCACTCACAGAGGAAGCTGAGAGCACAGTGCCTCTAGTGCCCACTGCGTGGTGCAGTTCCTGAGACTGGAGATATTGATCGGCGGCTGGGGAGAGACCTCCAAAAAGTGAAAGGGAAAGGCCATGTAATATGTCAGTGACGATGACAAGTGGAGTGGTCAGAAGTTACCTTCCAATGAAGAGAAATTGCAAGTTGTATTATTTTATTGAAATTCACTGAGGTGGGATTTTGATGTTGTTTATCTGTTTTGGGGTGGGGGCACACCTGACTGTGCTCAGGGCTTACTCTCAGGGTATCTCAGGGATCACTCCTGGCATGCTCTAAGGACCATACGGAGTGTTGGGGGATTAAACTGCGTTAGCCATGGTAAGGCAAGCACCCTGTCTCCTGTACTATTGCTCCAGCCCTAGAATTTTTTTCTAATGAGAAAGTCTTTGAAACCATACAGAAGTTGGAGAAAGACCCCATGTTCACCACAGAGACCGTCAGGCACCCCACTTTGAAGTCCCATTGCTACTGCTGACCGCAGGGCCCAACTGCCACTGTGTCCTCACACTCATCACAGTCACCCAGTGGGCTCTGCAGTGGCCTTCACAGACATCCAGGCCTGATCAGCATCGCCTGTGATGCATTGTTGGCCTCTCGAGTTTCATTCCTTCTGGAACATTCTACAGCTTTTGACTCTGAGGACTGGAGATCTTTGAAGGGAGCAGGCCTGCATGATGGGCCTCCATTGGGTTTATCTCACCAAATCCCTCTAGGTTAGACTCAGCAGGAGCCATGCCCGGATGCCCGTGGGCCATCAGGCTGGCATGGGATATTCCTATTTTCTGGTTATCACTGATGCTCAGTTTGGTCATCACAGTGGACTGAGCCTGACATTTTCACCGGATGGTTAATCTTTCCTCCTGTATGGAGCACGTGCCCTGCATGTGGGAGCCCCGGGTTCTATCCCCAGCACCGCGTGGCCCCTGAGCACCAGACTGCAGGTAGCCCCTGAGAATGGCCAGCTGTTAGTCCAGAACAAAACCAAAGAGGATGCTGGAAATTATGTTAGCATTCTGTCATGCAACCCCCTCCCACCCCCAACCCCCGTCAGCTTTTCTGTTCTAACTATGGGCATAATGATGTTTGTCTCTCTTATTTCATGGTTTAGAATCTGTTCACTGTATTGCTGGTTTTGAAATCCAGATTTTCCCAGTTTGGCCAGTTGGATCTTCGTCAAGCTGACCTCTGTGTCCCGACGTGTCTCCATCCCCCATTAAACGCATCCTTTTTCTGGCACCAGATGTTCCAGGCCTCAACTTATGCTTACCCGTACCCATCTGTGAAATCAATCCTTTCTCCCTGGAGCCTGCTTCCTTTTTGCAGAGGATGGAATTTAGATGCTGAGGTGGATGTGTTCGTTACTGTTGGGTGTTGCCTGTCCTTAGGCCCCGCCATGGGCCAGAGAGGTAATCGGCATGTTTCTCTGTTTTAAGGGGTGGAAGGCCACAAGTTGAAACATATGTTCAGCCAGGGATGTACGTAGCTCAGCCCTCCACACTTGTCTTGCATGTATGAGGCCCTGGGCTCAATCCAAAGCACCATTTAAAACAATTCCTGACTCAAACACTCAGGAATTGCTCCTGGAGGTGCTCGGGGGACCATATGGGATGCTGAGAATCGAACCCTGGTCGGCTGCGTGCAAGGCAAACACCGTACCTGCTGTGCTATTGCTCCATCCCCTAAAAAGAAATTTTTAAAAAACGTATGTACTATGATATACAAAGCAATTTAAAATAGAGTTTTAGTCATACAGTGTTCTAGTTCTTTCCGCATAATTCTTCGTTCCATCCCAGCCCCTGTCCTGACTCTTAACAGGCACAGTTTTAAGTTTGGCTGTTGTGGTTTACATCCCATGTTTACAATATTGTTGGCTCTGTGGTTTAAGCATGTACATAAACCACACCTCTCCACCACCACTGTTACCAAGGCCCCCGACCCTTGCCCTTGTTACCTCCTGTCCGCCTTTTCTTAACCTCCCCCACCCAGATTCTCTCCTTCCCTGGCCTTCTCCTTTCTGTAATCTAGGTCCAAGGGTTTGTCCGCCTTTGACACCTTGTATTCCATTATCCTATTTACTACCTTATTCCTTATTCCTGATACCTTATTCTATGTATCACAGATAAGTGAGGTCACCCTGCATTTGTTCTTCTCCTGACTTAGTTCACTTACCATGATTTCCTCCAATTCCAAGTTGCCATCAATTGCATGATTTCATCATTCCTCACCGGTGCATAGTATTCTATTGTGCTCAGAGCCTACTCCTGGTTCAGGGTTCGTTCCTGGCAGCGTTTGGGGATCATATGGGGTGTCAATAATTGAGCCTGGGTTCGAATAGTCCTACGTGGTCCACCCCTATTTAGTTGAGGGTTTATATCACGAAATGGGTGTTGGGTCTTGTTTAAAGCTTTCTCTACATCAGTTGATATGATCTTATGATTTTTTTTTTGCTTTTTTTGGGTCACACCTGGCGATGCACAGGGGTTACTCCTGGCTCTGCAATCAGGAATCACCCCTGATGGTGCTCATGGGACCATATGAGATGCTGGGAATCAAACCCGGGTCGGCCACGTGCAAGGCAAACGCCCTACCCGCTGTGCTATTGCTCTAGCCCCTATGATCTTACGATTTTATCTTTCCATTTATTAATATAGTGTATTATGTTGGTTGATATGCCAGTGTTGAACCATCCTGGCCTCTCAGGGACGAATCCCAGTCGATCGTGCTATATGATCTTTTTGACATGAGGTTGGATTTGTTTTGCTAAGATTTTGTTGGAGATTTTTGCACCAATGTTCATTGGAGAAGTTTGTCTAAAATTTCTTTCTTTTAGTAACATCTCTCTCAGCTTTGGGTGTTAGTGTAAAGTTGGTTTTAGAGAAGCTTTTTGGAAGAGTTCCTGCATTTATTCAGTAGTACGAAACAGCTTGAGCAGTAAAGACAGTAGCTCGCCTTTGAAGGTATCATAGAACTCACCACTGAACCATGTGAGCCAGGGCTTTTGTTCTTGGGGAGATTTTTAATTGTTGTTTCAATTGCCTTGTTTGTGATTGGCCTATTCAGGTTTTCTATTTCTTCTCAGCTTGGTTTGGGAAAGTTACGTGTTTCTAACAATCTGCCCACGTCTTCTAGGCTCTGCAACTTAAAAGCATAAAGTTGTTCATAGTGAGCTCAGGATCTCTTGATTTTCTGAGGGGGTCTGTTGCAATTTCTGATCCCGTCTCTGATCCAGTTTATTTGGGCATTTTCTCTTTTTGATTCCCTCCTGAGTCTAGCCCAGGCTTTTCCTGTCTTGTTTATTTTTTTCAAAGAACCAGCTCCTGTTTTCAATTATTCTTTGTATTGCTTTCTTGATTTCCATAGCATTGATTTCTGCTCTGATGTTTATTATTTCCTTTCACTAATTTTGAGATTCTCGTGTTCCGTCACCCGGTGTTGAAGACATCTTTAGATTGTTAATTGGAACTTTTTCTCCTTTTCAATAGAGACCAACTCTTGCCACAGCCCATAGATTCTGATACTTTGTTTCTCTATTCTAGTTCATTTCAAGGAATTTTTTTCTTTTATTTCTTCTTTGATTTCCTTTTTGGTCCAGTAGTTATTTGGCTACATTTTTTTCAGCTGCCCAGATGTTGGGTAACTAACTCCCTTTTCTAGCAGTTCTCAAAGCTGGCTCTCAACAATGCATATTTCTTTGTTTCCTTCAGTGCCCATTGGCACCCAGCCTATCTCCTCAGCCCTTGTACCAGACACCCCACTGGAGTACCCCACTCGGTGAACCAGATGTTCCCGGAGCCCAGCCTCATGCTTGTGAGTTTTGAGTTCTGAGTTGCTGGGAGGCACTGTGGGCTTCCTGGCTATTCTGGAGAGCGTGTCACATGCCGGTTCTGCATAGGGGGACCGGGCTGCAAAGTCGGGCTCCCATGTTCCTCTCCAGCGGCTGCATTTTGTGGCCAGGTGAAGTTGGGCCAAAAACTTTGCCCCTCTGGGTCTCAGTTTCTACAGGATTGAAATACTCAGGGCTAGGTGGAGAGTATTAGGTTTCTCAACATGCACAATGAGCTTCACCCCATTGCCCCAGATCTTCTGCAGAGTGGCATGTCACTGAGTCCATGCCATCCCTGGGGTACTTTGCCAGCCTGGAAGTGCAGTGGTGAGGGATCCAGGGGCCAGGAGAGCAGGGCTGGGTGGCAGCCCTGTGTTGCTGCTGTGAGTCATCCTTGTTCAGTTCCTCCTGTGTGTGCTGGGCACCTGATGTGTCAGCTGCCAAGAGGCAATCTGGATGAGTGTTAGGGGTGGTTGGGGGAGGAGGTTGGCACTTTGGTGGTTGATGTGGGGACATCCCCTTGGATGCCTGAAGCAGAAGTTTGTATACTATTAATATTAAGAGTTCCTGCATTTATTCAGTAGTACGAAATGATAGTAATAGTGTGATAGTAATACTACTATATGTAATAATACTGTAATACTACTATATGTAATAATACATATATTATAACAGTACTTTAAAGGTAATAATACTCTAACAGTATTAATACTGTTGAGGTAAACTGTTACCTCTGCTACCACCAAACGATAGGCGTGTCAGCTGGTGCTGATGTCCCTTTATGGAGGTGAGAAGGTCGCCTTACTGCTGATGCTTTGGTGCGGAGATCCAGGTCTAGAACATGACCTGGGGGCTTGGGTTCCCATGTCAGCACCCAACCCCTTGTTTCCTCATCTGCCAGTTGAGAGAAAGTGCTAGCCGCTGTTACTGGGGAGCCGCTGAGATGGAGAGGGAAGACATCCGGGTGAAGGTAGGGGCCCTTGGCAGATGGGCAGCAGGAAAGAGGGGAGACTGAGAGCAGAGATAGGGAAGAGGCAGCACAGACCTGGCAGGGATGGACAAGGGCTGGAGCAGAGACTAAGGTGCTAAGAACAATGCCTGAGAAAGCGTACGAGTTGACACAGAGAAGACTTCCATCACAAAGCACTCTTTTGACCTATGTTGAGTTCTTTGAGTCAGGTTGTGGGCGGGGGGGAGGGGGTTGAGGGGGTGTTGAGTGTATAAAAACGTCCAAGGGGCTGCAATGATAGTACAGCAGCGAGGACGTTTGCCTTACATGCAGTTGACCTGGGTTCGGTCCCCGGCATCCCGTATAGTCCCCTGAGCTTCCCCAGGAGTTATTCCTGAGAGCAGAGCCAGGAGTAAGCCCTGAGCATCACCGGCTGTGACTCAGAAAGTAAAAAGAAAGAAAAAGAAAGAAAAGAAAAAGAAAATAATATATCCACAACATAGCGCAGCGAGCACTGGCCTCCTGGAAGGCGATCACCAGAAGTCTGGACAGGTAACCTGTCGAGCCCTGTCCTTGACAGTGCTGAGGCTGGGCCTGTGACCACAGCTCGGGTTAAGAAGTCTGCAGAGCTGCTTCAAGGCCGGGGGTCCTCACCCTGACTCACCATAGGGTGAACACAGCTGGGGCCAATGCGCTGTCCTCTGTCATAGCCACCAGCCGCAGGCAACACATGAAAGATCTGATTCAGTGAAATAAAAGGAGTGATTCACTGCACAGGGTGTGTCCAGCCAGCACCTCTGGCTGGTGGCCACCACACTGGGCAGTGCAGTCCACCCTACGCTGACTGCCCTGTGGTGGCACTGAGCTGACACTCATGGTTCGGGGGTTGTGGCCTGACCCCGAGTGTATGGAGGGGGCTGGGACCAACCAGAGTGCAGACCGAAAGTCAAGGGACAGGGGTAGGGGAAAGGGCCTAGGGCTGGTTGAAACTGAGCCCCAGGGACTGCAACGGGGCTGCAGGCCTGAGACGGGGCCATGCATACGGCCACGGAGCCAGCTCATTCTTGGGATTGTTGTGCTGTCTTCATGAGCCAGTTATTTCTGGCTGGCCAGGTTGTCTTGCTGCTGTTGCATTTCTCACACAATGCAGCCTTTATTCCTTCCGTCGGCATTCACGGGTTCAGATGCTGGGGTTGCGGATGTATAGGGAAAGGGAGCACTAGCCTCTCCTTTGTGGATGGGACTGGGGGTTCCTGGGGGCCTTAGGCACATAGGTACACGGTGTGCCAGGGTCATACTTAAGCAATGGGAAAGCACCATGCATGCTTTTTGCTTGCTCTCTCTGTCTCTCTGTCTCTGTCTCTGTCTCTCTCTCTCTCTCTCTCTCTCTCTCTCTCTCTCTCTCACACACACACACACACACACACACGCAATGAAGGGGCACTGTGGAGTACTGTGGCTTCAGAGACTGGCTTCAGGGACTGACCCTTACTGTCTGAAATACTTGTGGGCATTCCTTCTCTCTGAGAGCAGCCCACGCCTTCTGGCCAAACAGTGCATGTCCGGCCAGCCTAGGCGCTTGTGAGGGCCCCCACCCCCACCCCCTGCCAGCATTTTGTAGGCTTCGGCTTCATGCCCTGCAGTGCTAGAAATGTCCCCGTCTGTCCCCTGCATGCTGGGTTGAGGTGAGCAGCTGGGCCTCTCTAGCTGACAGGTATGCCACAGGAATGACCTGTTTCCCCACCCACGGGGCCCTTTTCAGAGTCTGCACATCTTTAAAGTCAGAACACTTGTGACAGGGAACCTGCTCACCTGTTTGCTCTTTCCAAAAAGGGGCTTTGGGTTTTGACCCTTCCTTGTGTCTTGTGGTGTGATTCATCTTCAAAGGGGGAGGGAGGACAAGGCATTTAATGGGGATTTGTTGGAGATTTGTTCCCTTTGACCTGCAGAAAACATTTACTGTGTGCCTACTGGGGGAAAGGTATGTTTATGACAACACGTGAGGCAAGTGCCTTCTTCCCCACTGTATACTGCCTCTCCGGCCCCAGTGCAGAGGTTCTTAACCCTAGCTCTGTATCAGAAGGGCTTCTGGAGTTTGTTGAAAAGAGGCACCGGGGCTCTTGGCAGTTCTTCTGAATGAGAGTCAGCTGAGCCAGCCCTAGCAGGAGCAGAGTGAATGAAGGCCCACCTGCCCCATCTTTCAGGAGTGGATGCAGAGAGGGGGCTGGGGGAAGGGGAAGGGGGAAGATCCGAGAGCTGAGCTTTCCTTCATATATATTTCCTCTCTGCTGGGGACAGAGCTCAGGAATTCCCATAGGTGAAGCACGGGCTCTGCCGGCACCAGTTGCTTCCCTGGTGACCCTGTCTCTGAAAAATCAGGCTTGGGACCACAGAGGTCCGGTTCTTCCAGTGGGAGGGACCACTGTGCATGGGGACAGGAGGCCTGGCTGTGGGAAAGGAGTCTCAGGAAAGTGTCTTAGGGTTGGGGTTTACTCACAGCTGACAGTCAGCGGGAACCCCATTGCCCACCCTCCTCGCCACCCCACTTCCTTGGGATTCTGGGAGCGGCACGGCCAGGCCCAGAAAGCTGTGTCTATCCAGAGTCCAGTCGTGTCTGCCCTGTGCCTGAGCACATGTCGGGCACAGACCAGACCTGGCACCAACCACACCTAAGTCGCTGGAAGCAGCCAAGCTTCTGAACCACCTCCGACCGCGTGGCTGACCGTGTCTCTTTTTTGGTTTGGGGGCTACACCCAGCAGTGCTCAGGGTTGACTCTGTGAACAGAGGTCATTCCTGACTGTGCTTGGGATGCATACGGGATGCTGAGGATTGAATCCAGGTTGGCCACATGCAAGACAAGTGCCCTAGCACGGTTTACCTCTCTGGCCCTTGGGTAGCTGTATTTCTGAACCCTGGAACTAAGCAGTGCTGGGATATGTCAGAGTTTTAGGAAGGAAAATGCATGGGAGTCCCTACTTCTGGGTTCTAACTGATGTCCTCCCGGAAGTTTGTTCTGCGCTTCACTGGGTGGGGGGAGGGGTTCTCTTCATGAGAACTCGCAGACTGGAGAGCAGCTGCCAGGTCGCACCAGTGACCTCCACTCTGCGCACCTGATGTGTGGGACTGCCGTGCTACAGAGCCTCTGCAGGGGTGCAGAGGAAGCATGCGGGTCTCACCCTGAGACAAATGGGGGCTTGGGGGCTTGCGGAGAGACTGTGGCATGCAGGCGGGCAGGTGGTCTTCCCTGGTTGCCATGGGCCCGGGGAACGAGGTGTGACGTGTAAGTTGGCTTACCCGTCCTGGTGGCACTGGTGTCCTCAGCTGAGTATGTGTCTCTTGTTCCTGTTGTGAGGACCCATCCACCCCCGGGTGCTGGGTGCCTCCCTCATAGAGAGCCCCAGTATCCTCCCATTGGCTCACGTTCCTCCCGGGACCCAGGAGGGATCTGTTCTTGACTCCCACCCTCACTTCCCTGCATGATCCCTTCTCTCACTGTTGAAAGGAAAAACACTGACGGCTCCCTGCTGGCTCTCGCTACAGAGGACCCCTTTCCCTCTGCAACCTGCCCTGGTCCCCACAGTTGTGTGCACATGTGTTCGTGTGTGTGTGTGCGCACGCACGTGCATGTCTGTGGACACACTCATGCAAAGCACTCCTAGCTCCTTTTCAACACAACTACCAGGTGGTCCCTCCACCCAAATGCCCTCTGCCCCCAACATCTGCCTCCTCAGGGAGCCCCCAAACTCCCCGGTGTGACTAGGGCATTTGGGGGAGGTGAAAGTCTGAAAACGCAGGTCACCGTGGCCGAAGGCAGGCACTGCTGGGTGAGTGGATGCGGTGGGGAGGGAAGCAGAAACCCTTGCGGCGGTGCACTGGACAGGAACAGTCCCTCCCGCCTGGGCTCTGCTGCTGGGCATCCAGCTGTTTGCCCTCCTGGTCTCCAGCGCACACCCGCTTGCTGTTCCCCGAGCCCACAGCCACGCAGCCCAGCCGTGGGAGGAAAGTGATTCGAGCAACTTCAGCTGCTCTGCTCCTTCTGAATGGGCTGCTTTCATCGCAGAGGCAGGGACAAGGGCCTTTATAACCCAGATAGCAGGGGGCACGAGAGTCCCACCAGGGGCATTTGCTCTCCCTGTGGGGGCAGGAGCACCACAGCTTGACTCTCCAGAGGGAGGGCGAGCCTCCAAAGCTGGGGCGTGCAGTGGAAGCAGAGTGCCTGGCAGCCCCGGCCTCGGCTAGCTCGCAGCTGCGCCCCTCTTCGTGTACCAGCGCCCTCCAGCCGGCCACACAGAAGTTTCTGACCTAAACCAGTACGTATCCCGCCCACCTCGGTTTCTGGAAAACTCTGGGGTTTTGGGGGGGAGCATCGATGGAGGTTTCTCGTGTGTCTTCTATTGTCTGGTGGAAACTACCTCGTGTTGTCTTTCCAGATGTCAGTAACCAGGGTCTGAGAATCGACTTGTACCAGGAGATAGAATGAAGGAATCCTTGAGGAAGGGGGTCAGGAGGGGAAGGCAGTGGGTGCGCTTGTTTTTAACCCCATGATTTTCCCTTTGCTGTTGTTGTCAGCGTTGTTGGTACTGTTGGGGGGTGGGGGGTGCCCAAGCCAGGGAATGTGGAAGGAAGGGGACAGGCAGGGACCACACCCAGGCCTCTCATGTGCTCTGCCCTTGCCCCTGAGCCAACTTCCCGGCCGGGGAGGGGGGGCAGGATTCTCTGGCCGGGCAGGGGGACGTTTCTGTTGTGCTCCTGCCTGTGGCTCTGGCTGGTTGAGACTCCAGCAACTTCCAAGGGGGCACTGGCACCTGTCATCTGCTTGGAGGTGGGGGGGCTGGGGTGGAGACCTGTTGTTTCCTTGCCCCAAGGACCTTCTAAAGCGGGTGAGAACCCAGTGCCTCCTTTCTTTGCTTTTGTTTGGCTTGGGTGCCTCAGCCAGCTGTGCTCAGGGATGGCTCCTGACAGGGCTCAGGAGAACGTATGCAGTGCTGAGATTGTACTGGGCTGGGGACAGTGCCGGGATCTTACTGGGCTGGGGGCTGGACATGTGCACATTAGCCTGTGGGCTATCTCTCCTGCCTCGGAAGGACTTTTCGGGAAGGAGTCTCTCAGTTAGATGCTCCAAGCCTCTGCTCCCTCAGAGTCCTGCCCCCATTGGAACCTTGACTGAGAGCCCCATAAAGCGTTGACGGAGTGGTGGGGCAGGTGTGTCCACATCCCTCATCCCTCCGAGGGCACTGGCTGTCAAGGGCAGTGAGGGCAGCCACTCCTGGTCCTCAAAGGCCTCAGCTGTGACCCCCCCCCCCCTGCTATTTGCTCATTCCAGGCCCTCGGGCCTCCCTGCAGTCCTGGTGACTGTCCTGACCAAACAGAAGTATTTCCTGGGCCCCCACAGGGCGCCCCCCCCCCCCAAACACACACAGCTTCCTACAGATGCAGAGACTGATTTTAAATAAATGCACTAAAGGTGTGGGAATGAGCATGGGTTATGATTACAACATAATTGTTTCTCCCAAC
>JAOXYA010018804.1:0-13586 GCA_028565675.1 Sorex palustris | reverse complement strand
AAAGGAAAGAAATAAAGGAAGTTTAGAGTTAAGATACAGAAAGTTTCAATAAAATGCCAAAGCCCTCTGATGAGAAAGATATATATGACAATATTCAAAACTGGACCCCTAACTCAACAGAAGTGGCACAAACTTATGAGTTTTTATTTTATTTTTCACCCCTTTCTTCATTATCACCCACTTTTTTTTAGGTGATTATTGTTGCCTTTGTATTTGTATATTGTACCACACCTGGCAGTGATCAGGTCTTATCCATCACTCAGTGCCCAGAAATCAGTTCTGGTGGCGTTTAGGGCACTGCTCAGGACAACGCTGGAAATCAAACCTGGGTCAGCCTTGTGCAAGTCAAACACCTCAACCCGTGTACTATGGAGACCCCACTCACCAAGATAACTGATACCTATAAAAAGAAGTGACCTCAAAGGGAAAAATAACAAGAAAACTGAAGGGCAAGAAACAGAATAGCATATTCTGAAGATTTAACATAATACAAGATAAATAAATGTCTCCAAAGATGGGATCTGGAGAAATAATAAGTAGGTATTGCACTTGCCTTGTATATGGCCAACCTGGGTTTGATCCCCAGCACCCTATATGGCCCTTTGATCCTGGCCTATTATACATTAACAACTTTTAAAATTTACTTATTTTGGTTTCTGGGTCTTGTGCACACTGAACCAAGTTCAATTCCCTATACCACACAAGCTCCTCCAGGAGTGATCCCTGAACATAGAGCCAGAAGTAAGCTCTGGGCACAGCCAGGTATGACCCTAAAATTGGAAGTAGAGAAATATAAAGAAAAAAAAAAGAAGCTTTCCACTTAAAAATGTCCAGTGGTGGGGGCTGGAGCTATAGTACAGCAAGTAGGGTGTTTGCCTTGTATGTGGCTGACCCAAGTTCGATTACCAGCATCCCATATGGTCCCCCGAGCATCTTCAGGAGTGGTTCCTGAGTGCATGAGCCAGGAGTGGCCCTGTGCATCGCTGGGTGTGACCCAAAAAGCAAAAAAAAAAAATGTCCAATAGTGGTGGTGTTGGTGGTGGTAGGGTGGACAGTAAGGAAGTAAGGTGCTTGTCTTGCATACAGTTACTGTGGTTCTATCCCCTAACACTACATATAGTTTCCTAAGCACCCTAGGGGTCACTTCTTAGCCAGAAACAGGCACTGAGCACCACCAAGTGTGATCCAAAAAATAAAAAAAGTAATTTCTTTAAGTATTTAATGACTAAAAGACCAGAAACACAATTTAACTCTCTGAGCACCTACATTTTCATTTACATGTAGGAGACATGGGTTCATTCCCCTACACTATATGGTCCCCCAAGCATCAAAAGGAGTAACCCTCAAGTATCACTGTGGGTGATCCCCAAGTTACTATTACTAAAACAGTACTTATTTGTCTCTTCTCCATCAAACCCTGAACCCAGTTAAACCCAGAGTCAGCTGAACCCAGTTCAGACCAGATCATACAAAGAAGTAATAGCTTTGAGAGGTGGAGACTAGTCCCACATATTTCAAAGAGAATGAGAAAGACTACCATCAAGCAAAAGAGCATCGTGTCTCCCAGAGGGTGAAGTCCAAAATGCTGTTGCTTCAGAGAAGGGTGTCTAGCATAATTGATGAATAGATTTCCAAACAGTCCTTAACCCAGCCACAGAGCCAGCCAACCCTACTGTAGCAGCCCCAGCCCCAGTGAATTTGGCTGCTATGCTTATGTCTCAGGAAATGGTGCTTTTTTGAAAGCTATGAATAGGCTTAGAATGAGCAAATTGTTCAGGGGACATGAGGTTGCCTAGCTGCTGAAGCTCTCATATATTAAGTGCCTCTGGTTGTTTCAGCACCACAACAGTGATCTGCTCTGTAGCTGGGAGGAGCTCCTGACCAAGAAAGAAGTGAAGATGAATCTGGCACAGGCGGGGGACAAGGTAATATCGCAGAGCTGCTTTCAGAGCAGAGAAGATGAACCACCCCCCTACCCCGGCAAGAAATAAAAGTTAAATATAATAGAGCCAGAGAGATAGTTAAAAGGTATGGAACTCATTCTTTGCATGTAGGAGGACTGGGTTCAAACCCCAGCTTGCCATGGTCCTCTGAAAACCACTGAGAGAAACCTCTAGGTATCAAGCAAGCAGTAGCCCCTGAGCACCTCCAGGTGTGATCCAAAAACCGCAAACTAAAAACATATCATGATCACCATCACGACCGTCCTGTTATTTGTCGATTGCCTCGAGCAGGCCCCAGTAACGTCTCCTTCGTCCTAGCCCTGAGATTTTTTAAAACAAAAAGTGCCATATTCAAGGCTCTTTCAGAGTTAGGAGAATGAGAGCCATCCTTGTTACTGATATTTGGCATATTGGGTACGCCACGGGGAGTTTGCCAGACTCTGCCGTGTGGGCAGGCTACATTTGGTAGCCTGCCAGTTGGTCCAAACATATAATCATACATAGTGTTATAAACTTAATACTTTCCTCTTTATATCTGGAATATATATTGCATATTTAACACAGTGGAGAACAGAATGAAATATTCAGAAGGTGGTATGTGTGATGAGGCTGAAGAGATAGTATAGGGGTTAGAGTGCTTGCTTTGCGTATGACTGAATCTGGTTCAATCCCCAGCACCACATAATGCCCCGAGCACCACCAGAAGCAACCTTTGAACATAATATAAAGCCTATGGAGTAGCTCCTGAGCACAGCCGTGGTCCCACCCAAACAACAACGAAAAGTTAAAGTATGTGTGCTAAACCATTTGTCCTATCCTAGTGCAGCTAGTGCAGATACAGACAGATATTAATGAGTTTCATAAATTAGGAAAAACAAATACAAGAAAAAAGAAAAACGAGCCTCTCCAATAAACCTCTCAGAAGAGAGTAACAACGAGAGCAACACGCCACAGAGATGCCTCTGGATCCTGTGCCAGGTTGTCTCATCTGGACAACCCAGAGAGGGGCAAGTGAGTCCCCCATCCACTCCAACAGAGCCCTGGCGGCCAAAAACCTCCAGAACCCAATCGCCGCCATGCTCACGGCTGATCTCCATAGGCTTGGACAAGCCTCATCCAAGACACCACATTTGATGGGATGTAAAGTAGAAGGCAATCAATCTTGGGGAAAAAAATTTAAAAAAAAATATATATATATATTATCACACAAGGAGCAACCTTTAATAACATGTTAGTAATCTCTTATATAAGGGTTTAATGGCTCCAGGGTGAAATACAACCACCCTCAGAAATTTTCCTCTAAAGAAACTTTTTTGGATCACTTTTAGTGGATTATTCATAACAAGCAATACAAAAAAAAACTATTTAGTTTCTGTTTTGGAAGCAGGCTTTGGAGGCCAGGGTGGAAACATTCGAAATAATGGTGGTGGGAAGGTGTGATGGTGGTGGGTTTGGTGTTATAATATTAAATGTAATAAATTATTGTGAAAGACTTTATAAACAATACATTTTTAAAAAAACGAATATAAATTTATGCCTTTGAAGCCCATAGATAAAATTTATATATACAAAAATTTAAAAAGAGAAAAAAATTAAGGAAGAAAAATGATATATCCAAGGATAGCCAAGAAGCAAAAAATGATAGAAAATTTAAATTAAGATATCATAAAAGCTCTAACATAAAGATAACAAATTAATTTAAAATTCCCAAAGACATAACTTTCTTCTTTTTTTTTGTTTTTGTTTTTGGGCCACCTCCAGCAGTGCTCAGGGATTACTCATGACTCTGCTCAGGGATCTCTTTTGTCTCTGTCCAGGAGATTGTATGCAGTGCTGGGGACTGAACAGGGTATGGTCACTTGCAAGGTGAATGTCTTAACCCCTGTACTATCTCTTGGCCCCAAAGATATAATTCTTTTTCAATTTTTTAATTATTTTTTTATTGAATCACCGTGAGAAACAGTTACAAAGCTTTCCTGTTTGCGTTTCAGTCATAGAATGATCAAACACCCAACCCTCCATCTTCCACCACCAATGTCCCCAGTATCCCCCTATCCCACCCCTACCTCAATGGCAGACAGTCTCCTCCATACTCTCTTTTGTACTGTTTGTTATGAATAGCATACGATGTTGTGTGGCTGCTGTTGTGGCAGTGTGCTCCTGGAATTCTAATTTTTTTTCTTTTTGGGTTACACCTGGCAATGCTCAGGGGTTACTCCTGGCTTTACACTCAGGAATCACTCCTGGCGGTGCTCGGGGGACCATATGGGATGCTGGGAATCAAACCCAGGTCGGCTCCATGCAAGGCAAATGCTCTATCCGCTGTGCTATTGCTCTAGCCCCAATTCTAAAATTTTAGGTAATTAGGGTCTGGAGAAATCTCTGCAGGGAGCTGCTTGGTTCAGAGATTCTCTTGTGTGTCTCTGGATCATGGCCATTAAGAAGCTGAAAGAGCAGCCAGATGCAGTTTGTGGGCATGACCTCCAGGGTCCCATGTGGACTGGGATTGGGGAGGAGGGTGAGATGAGAAGGACCTGCCCATCCCCTATCCCTTGAGGCCTGGAGTTTGTTGTCACTGAACCCGCATACCTGCACTTCTCATTGGGTTCTAGAAGTTGGTGGCCGCCGGGGTTTTTAGAGGGCAGGTGGAGGGACGACATTAAATTTTATATGTACTGCTTTGTAGTGCAGTTTGAAGTTGGGGAAGGTGATGCCACCTATCTTCTTTTCCCCAAGGACTGCTTTAGGTATTCATGGGCGTTTATTGTTCCATATGAATTTCAGGAGTGTTTTGTCTACTTCTTTGAAAATTGTCATGGGTATCCTTATAGAGACCGCATTAAATCTATATAATGCTTTGGGAAATATTGTCATTTCGATAATATTAATCCTTTCTATCCATGAGCGGGGGATGTGTCTCCCTTTCCCAATGTCCTCTTTTATTTCTTGAAGTAGTATTTTGCAATTTTCCTTGTATTGGTCTCTCACCTCTTTACTTAAGCTGATTCTGAAATACTTGATTTTCTGAGGTACTATTGTGAATGGGATTTTTTTTAATATCTCTTTTTTCTCTTTCATTATTTGTATATAAGAAAACCATGGACATTTGGGTGTTGATTTTGTAGCCTGCCACTTTACTATATCGACCTCTTTTTTCTAGGAGCTTTTCTGTAGCGTCTTTAGGGTTTTCTAAGTATAGTATTACATTGTCTGAAAATAGTGATAGCTTGACCTTGTCCTATCTGTATGCCCTTGATATCTTTTTCTTGCTTAACTGCTATGGCCAGTACTTCCAGTATTATATTGAATAGGAGTGGTGAAAGCGGGCAATCTTGTCTTGTGCCCAATCTTAGAGGGAAGGTTTTCAGTTTTTCCCCATTGAGAATGATGCTTGCCACGGGCTTGTGGTAGATGGCTTTGACTATATTGAGGACAGTTCCTTCGATGCCCATTTTGCTGAGAGTTTTCATCATAAACGTCACTGCTTCTTTTTTTTTTTTTACTTCCTATTAGAGTATAGATTCCATGCTTGATCCACTGGTAGAGCTTTACAAGAAAAAAAAAAGCCCATGGAAAAAATTGGTGAAAAGTTGAAAAGAAATTTACTCAAAAAAGACATACAAGTGAACAGAAGGTATAAGAAAAAATGCTCTACATCACGTCACATAATGGAAATGTAAATAAAATCAATGAGATATTGTCTCACACCAGCGAGAATGGCACACATAACAAAGAATAAAAAACAATGTTGGTGGGAATATGGCAGAGAAGAGAGCCTCATTCACTGCTGGTAGGAATGTCAACTGGTTAACCCTTTTGGGAAAACTACAGGCATGTCTCAAAAGAACTAGAAAGTGGGCTTTGATATGACCCAGCATTTCCATTCTTGGCACCTACCCCAGGGTTTCAAAAACTTTATTCAGAAAAGACAATTGCAAGGAGGAAGAAGATGGCAGCAGTTGCAGCATCAGGCAAAGGAGCTGGCGGAGCGGCAGCAGCTTCAGGGCTCTGAACAAGCGGGGCTGATGGGATCATAAAATTTCTGTGTGAGGGAACTGGAGCAATAGCACAGTGGGTAGGATGTTTGCCTTGCACGCAGTTGACCTGAGTTCAATTCCCAGCATCCCATATGGTCCCCCAGCACCCCCAGGAGTAATTCCTGAGTGCAGAGCCAGGAGTAACCCCTGTGCATTGCCGGGTGTTACCTCCCAAAAGAAAATTTCTGTGTGAATGACTGTAAGTGTCCTGTAAATACTTTCTTTCAAAAAGAGTGGCTTTAAGTTGAACCAAACTGGTGCTCAGGGTGTAACACTGGCCAGAATGGGACTCCCTGAAGATGGCTGCAGTGTTGGTACAGGCTTCAAAGCTGATGGACCTACCACAGCTCTAGGCAGTCGGCCACCATGGAGGTAGAAGCATGAATTAATAAGGTTCTTCATATCCCACTTGGCACTACCACGGCGCATGGGCCCCAGAGTTGAGGGGGCACTGACTCAGACAACTTGCCACCAGCAGGATGTCCCTGTCCCCATTTCTTTCCTGGACCAGCCCATGCCACCAGTGCCACCTGCGGTATATTATGGAGGAAAGTTTCCCTGAGTACCACTGTCTGGAGACCAAGGATGTGGGTGTGTAGCCCCAGGTTCTGGTTCTGCCAGAAGGTGACTAACGACCCGACCAGAGCGCCTGAGCTATGAACAGCAGCAGCCCTGGCCTCAGTCCTGGTTCTGCTGGGCTGCAGCTGCTGCCACTGGGGCCCAGAAGGTGCAGTGCCACCAACAGGTCAATCTGGACATGGGAGTAGAGGGAACAAGGGCATCAGCAGACTAATGGTTCCCTTGGTCTTCCTGACACTCCAAAATCACTGCTTTGCCTTTGGACAGTCTCCAACTAAGTTTTCCAATAAATTAAACTGCCAAAAGTTAGGAATATGGGAGCCACGCTCACAAAGCACCTCCAGCTCAGCCATACAAGTTCATTTACTGGCCTTGCTCCAGAGACCCATACATAAATCTCAAAAGAGATCAGAAACTACAGTTAATCTTGGACCCATGCAAGGCTGAGCAGATGGGGGTAGATGCAGAGGGGGAGGGGGAGGGCTGGCCTAGTGCCCACCCAAGCAGAGCCCCAGCAGTCGCTTGCTCCCACAATCCAAAATTGCTGCCATGCCACCCAGCTGGATTCCACCATCTTGGGACGGACCTCACCAAGATATTAATCTGCTGAAAATTCGGGTATGTGGATTTTGTGACTGAAATCTCCTGGCTTTCTTGGGGTTTTTAGGGGCTACCTCCCCTCACCTCCCTGACTGCTGGTAGCCCTGGCAATCATGTTCACAATCCAAAGCTGCCAACCAGTTAAAAAAAAGCTTCTCCAGGGGCTGGGGCAATAACACAGCAGGTAGGGCATTTGCCTTGCACGTGGCCAACCCGGGTTCGATTCCCAGCATCCCATATGATCCCCAAAGCACCGCCAGGAGTGATTCCTGAGTGCAGAGCCAGGAGTAACCCCTGAGCATCGGCTGGGTGTGACCCCAAAATAAAAAAAATTTAAAAAGCTTCTCCAAATGTACCTTCCTGATAAAAATATTGAACACCCTGAAAAATATGATGACCTCTTAGCACCTGTATTGCAAACCATAATGCACAAAAGGAGAGAGACAAAGAAGAAAGGTGCCTGCCATAGAGGCAGGTGGGGGGAAAGAGGCTGGGTGATGGTGGGAGAGAAATGGGGGGGGGGCACTGGTGGTGGGAAATATACACTGGTGGAGAGATGGGTGTTAGAATATTGTATGACTGAAACCCAATTATGAACAGCTTTGTAATGGCCTATCTCATGGTGATTCAATAAAAACATAGTAATAAATTTTTAAATAAAAATATTTTTTAAAGATGCAGCTGGTTATTAATACCAAAAGAGGGTGACTTGAACCCCAGTACCACATACGGTTCCCTAAGTGCAGAGCCAGGAGGAAGCCCTAAGCACTGCTGGGTATACCCTCCCAAAAAAACAAAAACAAAACAGATTGATAAGACACTTGGAACTTGGGGACTGGAGAGAGAGTACAGCAAGTAGGGTATTTGCCTTACATGCAGCTGGCCTGGGTTTGATCCCCAGTGTCCCATCTAGTCCCCCACACGTGCTATTCCTGACCATAAAGCCAGTAGTAACCCCTGAGCTCTGCTGGGTATGGTCCCCAAACAAAAGATACTTGGAACTTTTATTTAATTTTTTGCCTGTTTTGTGTGTGTGTGTGTGTGTATTGACTTTAGGGAGGTCAATGGATTGACCATAGGGAGAGGAGGAAGGACTGGAAAGTGGGCTTCCTAAAAGTTTCCAAACACTGTGTCAGAGTGATAGTACAGTGGGTAGGGCACCTGCCTTACATATGGGTGACCCAGGTGAATCTCTGACATACCATATGGTTCCTTGAGCACCATCAGGAGTGGTTTTTGAGCACAAAGCCATGAGTAAGCTCTGAATACTGCTGAATGAGATCCCTCCACCAAAAACAGAAAGAAAAGACATCTGGACTTCAATGTTAGTTTCTGCACTAGTTGCAGTAGTCATAATTTTGAAACAAAACCAGGGGCACTAAAACCAATCACTGGATAAAGAAACTATAATACTATATATACTGCAATGAAGCAGACACCCTGGAGGGGGCATGGCGTTGGGTTGGGTTGTGCATGAAACGCAAACATTAATAGTACTGTAAATGATGGTGCCTAAAAATATTTTTAATTAAATAAATGTTACGCTAGATCATTATAATCAGTCCCTTGTGTATATTCTTAATCACAACTCCTTGTTCTGGCTCCTCTTTCCTCTAAAGGTCCTTTTGAGCGAGAGACCTAGCTCGACAGGCTAGGCATGTGCTTTGTGTGCTGGAGACTGGAGTTCTAGCACTGCATGGTTCCCTGAGCACCATCTGTAATAATCCCCCAAATGCCCCCAAAGCCAGAGTTGCCCCTAAATATGACCAGGTAGGGCCCCCCAAACAATAAAAAATATGTATTAAGATACATTTTATTTTACTACAACCTTAAATCCTATTTTCTCCACTTATTCCATATCTGTACTCTGGCAGCTCCATGTGGTTTCAGAAAAAGCACTCAAATTTGCTGACTGGTCTTTAAGTAACCACAAATATCCCCATAATGTTGCATGGCAAACATCCTACATAACTTCTGACTTTGCTGGGCAAAACTTGGATTTTCTCCTGTCTCCTCATTTTTTTTAAAATGTAGGAGTACTGCTATTTATTCAGCCACTGATTAGCTGATTGAATTGGGCATGAACTCCACCTTACTCTTTTTTTTTCATAATTTTATTTATTTATTTTTCTTATATTTATTTATTGAATCACTGTGGGAAAAGTTACTAATCTTTCAGGTTTAAGTCTTGGTCATCCAATGATCAAACACCTCTCCCTTCACCAGTACTCATTTTTCACCACCAAGAAACCCAATATACCCCCCTCCCTAACCCTCCCAGTGCCTGTGAGGCAGATGATTTCCACTTAACTCTTCTCTACATTGATTACATTCATTATTTCGACAAAGGATGCACCATTATTTTTTAGAATTACCCCCCCAACATTCAGAATTGCTGAAAAGGCATTGTGAAATACTTTGTTTTCTATAGCTGGTTATGAGAATCATACAATGTTGTGCGGCTGCTATTGCAGCCACACAATTTTGGATTTCTGCAAAGAGCCAGATAATTACGATATTGGTTTCTGTATGTCTGGTATTCTGGCTCTGCCGGAGAGCTGCTCATGGAGGGCAACTTGTGACCTTGGTAGGGCATGAAGGATGAGCTGGTACCGCCCCCCTTCCCATGAGACTGCAGTTACCCCGTCACCGCCTGCTTATTCCTGGCTTTCCAATAAGCTCTGAGTGGCGGCCACCTTGCTACCAGGGGAGAAAAAGGTGGAAGGGAGCAATACCCTTTCCCTCCTGGGGAGACATGGCGCCATAATATAATGCATGGTCCATTCACTTTTCTGCCACAAGCTGCTGGGCTCTGGATTAAGTACTTTTGCCTCTGGAGCCATGGCTGTGCTAGAGAGCCACTTGGGGGCAACTCGTGACCTCGGTAGGGTGTGAAGGACGCGCCGGTACTGCCCCCCTTCCCATGAGCCTGCAGTTGCCCCATCACCGCCGGCTCATACCTGGCTTTTCAATAAGCTCTGAGGTGGCGGCCACCTTGTATGCGGTCCAGATTCATTTCTGCCAAAAGCCACTGGGTTTCAAGATTTGTTTCTGAGTCTCTGGGATCATGGCCATTAATCAGCTTGATCAGAAGCCAGAGAGGCCGTTTGTAGGCAGTGACTTGGGTCTTGCTGGGATGGGGAAGAAAGGGCCGGTTCCACCTCCATCTGGTGAGGCCCCACGTGTCTCGTTACTGCAGGCCCAAACCTGACTGTCCAGTGGCCTCTGGAGTATGGTGGTCACAGGGCCACCAAGGGGAACAGGCCAAGGCACAAAACCTATTTCCACCTGGAGTGGCCCAGCGCCAGTAACCTATTGCAGGAACAGGATGCATTTCTGCCAAAAGCTTTTGGGTTCCAAGATTCGTTTCTGAGTCTCTGAGATCATGGCTGTTAAGCAGTTCTATCAGGAACCAGAGAGGCCATGCCTCCAATGATTTAGCTGAGCTGGAGGTGGTTTGTGGGTGTGTCTCCCATATACCTAACTTTTAGCTGTTTACTTTCTTGGTAAACTTTGCCCCAAGTTTTTGGTGTCTGGCCAAAGGCTCAGCAGCAATTTTGGGGTATCTGAAAGTTTGGTGGTGCCATCAGGCTGGTGATGCACTCACCTCACAGGTACAGATTGACCTGCTGGCGGTACCATACCCCTTTATTTATTTATTTATTTATTTTTAACTAGCCATAGGGGTGCCATCCCAAGGCAGCATTATAGATGCTTTTGGCAAAGCAATAAAATACCCCAGGTATTTTTTTCAGACGTTTTAACAGTAGTGTTTTTAGTTCCAACCTTAAGGACGACTGTCACTATTGATTTTGACTATGTTTTTAAATGAAATTATTAATCTATATTAAGAATATCTGAGTGTTAGCTATAAACTTTAGCTTTCCTAAAAGATGTATTATCACTAATACAAATGGAATATTAAGAGGATTGATTACATCTTCAAGAAATGGAAAAAAATTTTCCTCAGCTTCCTGAGGGTAAAATCTGGAAGTGGAAGAAGAAATTGTCATAGTCTGGATGATTTTTATAGCTTTTAGGAAGATTGCTGTTTGCTGAAAAAATGGTTAGTTTTTTTTTTAACATATATAGCGCACACACACACTTAAAACTTTTAAAATGTTTTAATACATTTTGTGCTGGTTTTCATCTGTGTTTGAAATTTGTATGGTTTACTGTTATAGTTTCATGGGGGATTTTTATGCCTGAAGTTTGATTGCTTGTAGCAAGTCTAAAACAAGGAAAGGTTTTTTAACACAGGGACCAATTTGTTGCTTTTCTTTAGCTTCTGCTATAAAGGTTGAATTCAGAGTTGGACATTGACCCCATCTCATGCTGTTTGTTCTATCTCCTACAAGGATTTTCTTAGACACAGAATCTATTTTTTCTGCTTAATTTTTTTTCTTCTGTTGGGGTCACACCCAAGCTGTGCTCAGGGCTTCTGGCTCTGCACTCAGGAATCTGAGTGCAGATTCTGGGACAAAATGGGATACCAGTGGTTAAACCTGGGTTGTCCATGTGTAAAGGCAAATGTACTATTCACACTGGCCCCTGTCTTTTTTATTATATTCTCATGCCCACACTTGGCCTGGGGTAGGGTGGGGAGCCAAGGCCCTCCTGGATGATGCAGGAGTGGACGAGCACCAGGACATATTCAGTGGCACTCAAGGATTGGGGGGA
This sequence comes from Sorex palustris, assembly GCA_028565675.1. Lineage (NCBI taxonomy): Eukaryota > Metazoa > Chordata > Mammalia > Eulipotyphla > Soricidae > Sorex > Sorex palustris. Next base: position 1,747 of record JAOXYA010018804.1, on the reverse strand, counting down.
TACAGTGAATGGTCTCGAGTGGTAGAACACATTTCTGGCATCACACGTACCAGACCTGTGCTCTTCCACTTGAACTATTCCGTAATCCTAGATGCAGAATGTGTTTTAGGTGGGAGGCAGAGGAGTTGGGCCTTGTCTAACAGTTCTTATATTCCTGCTTGGCTCAGGGGAGCATATGTAGAGCTGAGGATTTTTAAACAAAGTTGTGGCCACTGCAGCTATATACAAGGCAAGTCCCTTACCTCCTGTATTATATTTCTTATTGAATGATTCTTATTGAATGATACTTACTTTTTTTATATTTTCATTCTGGATTTGAGTGTGTTTATATTTTTTATTAACACCTTTATTGTAATTTCATTGGGAAAAATAGCACTGTAGCACTGTCCTCCCATTGTTCATCGATTTGCTCAAGCAGGCACCAGAATTGTCTCCATTGTGAGACTTGTTGCTGTTTTTGGCATTTCTAATATGCCACGGGGAGCTTGCCAGGTTCTGCTGTGTGGGCGGGATAGATACTTTTGGTAGCTTTCTGGGTCTCCCAAGAAGGATGGAGGAATTGAACCTGGGTCGGCCCTGTGCAAGGCAAACACCCTACCTGCTGTGCTATCGCTCTAAACTGAGAAAGAAAGGGCCAATAACTCTGAAAGTCACGGAAGTATAAGTAGACTATGTGGATCCACTAAGTCTATAATTGTACAGAGTAACAAATAGAGTTTTTAAAAAATCATGGACCAGAGAAAGAGTACAGCAGTGGTTAAGATATTTACCTTGAGTGCTTTTGACCATGGTTCCATCTCTGGCTTAGCATATAGCTCCCTGAGCACAGAGCTAGGAATAAGCCCTGGCACTGCCAGGTGTAGCCCATCTTCTCACCCCTGCCAAACAAAAATGTCATTGATGAAAGACATCATTTGTAAGTAAACCCTAAATCTGTATAGACTTATTGTTTTATGCTTTATTGTCATATTGTTTTATGCTTGAAGCATTGCTACAATTATTCTACCATCATGTAAAGGTCCTTTCACCATTGTTCCACCGTCCCTTCCTTTTTCACTTCTTCCTTATCACCAATGCCCTTAGATTCCTCAGTTCCCAGGACAACTGTGTGTTTTTATGCCAAATATACTTATGTGGCACAAGTGTTAGCTTTCCAGTCTGAGGCTATCAAGAGCTCAGGTTTGATACTTAGCACCTCCGCCATATGACTGATTCAGCAGCAATGTTGGTTGGGAGCCCAAGCACCACAAAAAATATCAATTCTCAGGTGCCCCACAGCCAAGTGAACATGACAACCAAGTCATGGCGTATTATCAGCCATTGTAAGGAGAACAGGAGCAATCAGGGAAGGGTAAGGAAATAAAAATAAATAATAATAAAAGCTTAACACATTAATACCAATACTGCACACTTGTGTTAACTAAACTGCATTCAAGTGTGAGCCACTGGTGTTACACACCCATGTCATAGAATTGAAAAATAAAATTGATATTTTCCTTTAATTTTTTAAGCTCTCCTTTTTTCATTTTTACTCAATTTTATATTTCTAGGATTTATTTATTTCATATGAATAATTTATTAGATAAGTTATGAATTATTCATCATATTGCTCTTTAAAATTCACATACTTGTAAAAAATGGAGCTATACAATTGTGAAAAACATATCAACTTTTCATTGATTTACAAAAAAATTGTAAACAAAAACACAAAAAAGTTTACCTTGTCATATTTTATAATTTAGCTCTT
>JAOXYA010018756.1:0-13590 GCA_028565675.1 Sorex palustris | reverse complement strand
AATCATATTATTTTATTTTCAGTTTTATGAGGATCTATTTCTATATAAGTGATACAATATTTTTTTGCTGCTTATTGTTTTAGATCTAGATCAAGTGAAGCTTAATGTTTAATGCTACAATTAAAAAAGAAATTTTCTAGTGCTTAGAGATATCTCAAAGGGCCAGAGTGCATAATTTGTATGTAGGAGTCCTAGCTTTGATTCCCAGCACTGGTGGGTGTGATTTCAAAACTAAAACAATAAATAAAAAAACAAAACAAAACTAAAACAAACAAAAAGTTTCAAAGTTCTTTCTCAACCATCTGTAGAGTAAATATTTTAAAACATATGCATCATTTCAAAAAGTACATATATACAATGAACAACCATAGATCTAGCTTTCAAGTTCAATAAATAATATTTTTCTTACATTTGTTTTAGTTAGGATTCTCTAGAGAAACAAAGCATATATGTCTATTTGTGTTTATATGAGTGTATGTATGAAAGAGGTTAGAATTGATTAAGGCTTGATAGATAGTACGGTGGGTACAGTGTTTGCCTTGCACGTGCCCAAGTTGGGTTTTATACCCAGCATCCCATAAGGTCACTGAGCACTGCCAAGAGTAATTCTTGAGTATAGAGCCAGTAGTAACTCCTGAGGACCATCAGGTGTGATCCAAAGCCAGAAAAAGAAAAAAAAAGCAAAGGGAACTGGTTAAGTTGATTGTGTTTACTTGGCCAGTCTAAAATCTGAAAGGGTAGGCTGGTAGGCTAAATACTCCAAGGAATAGTGGTTTTCATCTAAAGGCTGTCTATAGGCAGATTTCCTTCACATTTGGGACAGGTTAGTCTTGGTTTTATCAGACCTTTAACTGACTGAATGCAGGCCATTCATATAATCAACGGTGACAAGTTTAACTTAAATTGAGTAGATGTGCTTTACTCAAATCCAATAGATATAGATAATTCACTTCTTTAAAGGTGGCAAATACTAAATACCAATTATTTGGCCAAAATTTACTATTATAGATGTTCTGGAGTATGCTTCTAATTCTACTGAAATAGTGGATATATACAAGTGTAGGATATGGACGTGGTTATGATGCTATGAATCTGTATCCAATGACACACTCAGTGACATCCTCTCAGTCAGTATTTGGAAACCAGGCATGTTGGGATTTGTCACACTCGAAAATTCAAATGCAAGATAAGACACAGCTTGCTGATCTTTTGGAGTATATTTATGGCAATGATGTAGGAAATATTAATAAAACAGTAAAAACCATCATGTTTGTAGCCAATACACTGTGACTGATACACAGTCATTGCCAAAATATTAGGAAACATTCTATCCTTATTCAATATTTTAAAAATATGATTCAGCAAAATTTGCTCATGTCATTGTTGAGTGAGTGAAGTTATAACACATGGCTTCTTTGTTTCCTTTTTACCATACTAATAAGTGACAAAGGGACCACTTCAGAGGAGCTTGAGCACTACGTGGTAGTGAGGTACACCGATAACATAAACTTCAACACTACCATAACAATTTTTATCTAAATTACAATAAAAATTAATTTGTACAGAAAGAATTGACTGATAGTAGACACTTAAAAGTAAGAATTAAATTAATGAAAATACCAACTAAGGTATGTCAACCACCAACCATATCTATACTTATTCTCAAATGCAATAATTGACTGTCCACAAATACAAAATCTTGGTAACATTAAAAAAGAAGCATTTATCTTGTAAGAATTAATGAGCTACTGGAACAAACAACAGCAAAATTTGTTATTTGTAAAGTATGTGTCACATATTCTTTATGCCAGTGAAATTCATAAAAATTGTATAATAACTATTTTTGAGAACTGATTGTTAATCATTTACCAGCATTTACTGAGATAGATGGAAGGAAAACTTTGACAGAGGCAAGGAGTTGGAAATACGTAGCTGAAGCAAGATGCCAGGGAATAAATGGTGAGCTGAAGCATAAACGAGAATGATAACTGAGAATTTAAATGATTAAATTTTAAAATGTTAAAGTTCTTTAAATATAAGCAGTCAGAATTACTTTGAAAAAAAAAAGACTTTCAAAAGAGGAGCTACAATCCATTTTTCGTTTGAAAATTTTATATGAAAAACCTCATCTGGAGAGAAAATAGGCGAGCACTTTGGCATGTTCTGAAACTATGCTTGATATTATTAAACTTATGGTATAAATTGTTTTTTCCAAATTGAAGAAATATTGTTAATGAAACTGTATCAGATATCAAAATCTGTATATGACAATGTACCAAAATCTGTATATGACATTGTGCCAAGTAACTTCAGATCATCATAATCTATATACCCATAATCTATATAATAACAAAACTAGGTTTGTCTTGATAAACTATAACTTTCAGACAATGTCATTATGAATTTCTTCTCAATTTTGGAGAAAATTTAGTTCATTTATCCTATTAATATAAGGTATTGCCTAGCTCTTTAATTTTGCACTCTATAGTGAAGTTTATAAGCTATATAAACTTTATAAAGTTTATAGCCTTCAAATCTTAATGTTTTTGTTATTATGAATATTTAATGTATTCTTATCCTCTCTGGAAACATCTCACTTCCCAGAAGGCTAAAAGCTTATCTCTTTTGCCCTTCTTTCTGCTAGCAGTTCTTAACAGTCCTCTACATAGTTTAAAATGCTTCGGGAACAGTGATTGTACACCAGATAGGGTGTCTGCCATGGATATTGCTGACCAGGTTCAATCCCTGAAATCCCATATGGTTCTCCGAGCACCACCTGGAGTAATCCTGAGTGAGAGACAGAAATAAGCCCTGAACTCTGCCAGCTTGGTCCAAAATCAAAATAAATAAAATGCTATACAGAGTTGATTTAGAACAGAAGTACTTTCCCTAAACGATCTCTAAAATCTACTAAGCAATAATAATAACCTTATTATTTGAAAGGTCAACTACCTGAGCATTCCATAACTTACACAATTGGATGAAAAAGAAACAGGGTGAATAAAAAAGACACATTTATTTACATGATACCCATATAAATAAATGGTTTTATTTACGTAACATCAAAGTTTTGTTAACATGGTCGATTTAATCTATATTTATTATACTAAAATAATTACTTTCTGCAGAATCTCCTGCCCCTGTGCCAGGCTGTGTTCACCAGGGCCTCTTAGAGGGGGAGGGTTGAGTTTCCCTCCCTGCCCCAAGCAGAACTCCAGCAGGCAAAAACCTCCAGAACCCAGCCATAGCCATGCTCAAGGCCACTGTCCACATGCTCGGATGAGTCTCACGCATGAAGGAATCGACAGAGGAACCCAGGCATGTGGGACCTGGGGTTGAGATCTCTAAGCCTGCTGGAGTGAGACTGGGCCTCCTCCACCCAGAGCTCCCATTTTCCAGTGGTTTGGCAGCCACACCCACAGACTGCCCCTGGCACCATGTAATCTCATCAATGGCCAAGATCCAGGTGCTATAAAACAAAGCTCCTGGAAGAGAGCAACACAGAATCCCCTGCCCCCATGCCAGGCTGTCTTCACCAGAGGACAGGAGGCAAGATGATGACGATGCTGCCTGAACCACTTGGGATCTCCTGAAACCTGCTCATCATCTTGCTTTAGGCAGCACGCAGCTCAGTACGCCAGCCATGGAACTCTACGCGTGATCCCTATTGGATCTCTGCATGTGATTCCTGATGGACATCAACAGCTGTTTTGCAAGATTCAGACAAAATGGTGTCGGCAGGGTGCAGAGAAACCATGGTAGTGGCCGCAATGTCACCACCTCCCCTGGCCGGACCAAGTCACAGCACCGTGGAGTATGGAGCCTTGACAGCAGTGGCTCACAGTGGCAGTGGCAAGGTGCTGTCCACCAACCACCAGGTGACTTGGGTGGGACTCAGCACAGGTGTTCGACCTGGCACAGAACCTCTGCAATGGGGTCCTGCTCTTCCAGCTGCTCAGCAACCTCTGGGCACACTCCATCAACCTCCAGGAGATCAACCTGAGGCTGCAGATGTCCCAGATGCTGCCCAGAGATGCAGGCAGGTGTGTGTTTGTCATCATGCAGATCATTACAACAGCCAGCGGACCAAAAGCTTGCATTTGATAGACTGGAAACACCTGTATAAGCGATTAGAGGTTGACCCAAAAGCTTCTGTCCCTCTCGGAGAGCCTGGCAAGCTCCCCGTGGTATATTCGATATAACAAAAACAGTAACAACAACGGGCTTCATTCCCCTGACCCTGAAAGAGCCTCCAATATGGCAGTGTTGGGAAGGACAAATAAGGAGAGGCTACTAAAATCTCAGGACTGGGAGAATGGAGACATTACTTGTGCCCACTCAAGCAAATCGACGAGCCCACAAGGAGAGGTTCTTGAGCATAGTAACAAGAGTAAGACTTGAGAAGCACCAGCTGGAGCTTCCAAACCAAAATAATTAATTAAAGTTTGAATTTTAAGAATTTGCTTTGTTTGTGCCCCACTACATTATTTTAAGGGATTACTACGGACTCTGCACTCAGTAATCACTCCTCCCAGTGCTCAGGAAACCATATCTGGTACCCTCATTGTGTCAAGAATCAAACCCAGTTTGGCCACATGCAAGAAAAGCATCATACCCATTATACTATCTCTCCAGTCCACTTTAGAATATATTTTAATTTAAAAACAAATTTTATGCAAAAATGAATTTGTCCTTCTCAAATATAATAACCAGAGAAGAAAAGAATGTTATTACTTTGGTTAATAATCTTTTGACTGGGATTTATTTTTGTTAGTCGCGTGTGTTTAGTGTGTGTGCATGTGTGGGTGGGTGGGGTGGGGGGGGGACAGTGGTTGGTTGTGTGTATGTGTGTGCATGCGTGTGTGCATGTGTGCATAGTGGGATTTGGTAGGGGTAGAAAGTAGCCATGTAGAGTCTTACCGTTGATAACCTTTTAGTAACATAAAATCGAATAGTACAAGTACCAGTCTGTAACCTTTCAGTTCCTCAAAATAATTTATTTTTTCTCCATACACTTAAAAAAACCTTAGCATTCATTTTAACATGAATGAAAAATGAATATTTATAAATGTTTAAGGTGTTCGAGAATACTGCAACCTGTGTGATTCTCCAAATCTGCCCAGAACCCTGTCACATTGATAGAATTGTCATTTTTCTTCATTTTATAATTTTAGTAGCACCATCAGCTAGGTTTTGATCTTTTGTTTGATTGTCCTTTATACATCAATGCATTTGAGATATGTCTTTTTGTTGTTTTTTACATAATTGTCAAGCTTTTTTTCTTTTGGACTTTTTACGTATGGTTTTATTGGTGGCTAATTTGTGTTCATGTGTCATTGATCTTTTTTTTTTTTTTTGATGCTCAGGGGTTATTCCTAACTCTGCGTTCAGAAATGACTCCTGGAGTTGTTTGGGGAACCATATGGGATGCTGGGAATTGAACCGGGGTTGGCTGAGTGCAAGGCAAACACCCTATCCGCTGTGCTATCACTCCAGCCCCTGATCATCTTATCTGGCATTCGGTTCCACTTATTTTTATTCTTGATTTTATTATGATATTTGTTGTGGATGGTAGAGAATCATCTTCGTTTTACATCCTCGCTGCCACTAAGATGGATAAGGGCAAAGAGTATGCACTGAGCTTTCTTATCTCCTGGCAGTTCATTTTGAGGTGAGCTGAACAGAATCTGTTTCCAGTTATTAAACAGTGAGGGTGATTTAGATTCAACATAATGGCCAGAGAGACATTTGAATTCAATAGATTGATTTCTGTATTATATTCCCAGGAGCATTGTTTGCCAGTTTCCAACCTCACTTCTGTCTGAGTAGTTCTGAGAGTAGTACTATTCCATAGTAATAACTCAAAATAATTTTGTCAGTTATTTTTCATATTCTTTAAAGAACAAGTCATGTGGAACAAAGTATTTCTTACAAGTAGAAATGGCACAGGATACCCTAGTAAATCTCTAGATTTCAAGTGAAGCAAAAGGACTTATCAGTATTGTCCACCTCTTGATTCATTGATATTGTTATCAGTCTCATCAATACATAGTATTAAAACTAGTAAGGAAATCAAAGATACAGTGAATGTTGACTTAAAAACTTTTCAGCATGGTCAGGAAAATTGAGCATAAAATTTGAAGGTTTATATAAAATCATGGTAAAAAGTTTCCATACAAGTTGAGAGGCTTGGTAAAGCAATTTAAACCAGCTTTTTAAGACATTAAAGAGGAGGGGCTACTCGTTTGAGTCTAATAGCTTGGACTGACTCAATATTACCGGAAAAAGAAGGGTATTTGAGTCAGGTGGCTGATAGGTACCTTAGTGTAACACTGGAAATATAATAATGCTTTATTTGGTGGATAGATAAATGTAATTTTTATGTAGGGCAGAATGTTCATGAATAGAAACAATATTTGATATACTTATAGAGAATTTCTTATGCATAGATTAAATTTTTGAACTTTAATCGTCAAAAACTGGGACATTGGAGTTTGGGGAATACTTTAAAGATGGTGGTTTTCTGAGTTTCATCTGCTCATAAGTGGGTCGGTTATTAAATGTGGAGAAGTTTAGACTCCATTTCTTTAGAAGTCAGTATATTTCCATGGATATTTATATACAACATCCTGATAGTCCTGAAAGAATGGTGGCAGTAACAGGAGAGGACATTAATCTTCTGTGCAGTTTCTATGTAATGCAACAGGTCATTCAAAAAGTGTAACACTTTGAATATTTACCTATACAACTAATGGCAGCAAGCATGTAAAGCACAGATGATTGTCTAACATCTCTAACATCTAACAAACTACTAGGTCATTGGTTTTCTGATCTTATTTTTGGAAAAAAAAAGTTAATTTTCCTACAAAGTGTTTTTCTAAATATTCTAAAATTATTGTAAAACATATTCCAAAATGTTTTCTTAAAATATATTTCCCAACATATTTTTTCTAAAATTCTTCTTTTAGAAAAAATTTTAGAAAAATATAGAGAAATATTTTAGGAAAAAAATGGCCTTTTTTGCTTTAAAAAAACATTTAAGTAAAATAGATGAAAATATTTTCCTCAGTTTTCAAAGTTTGGTTGGCAACTTCTGTTGTTGAAATAATCGGGCAAGGACCAAGGACATAGCACAGTACGAAAGGCATGCAGCTGACCTGGGTTTGATCCCTGGCATTCCTGGGCACTGGCAGGAATAATTTCTGAGTGCAAAACCAGAAAAACTCCCGAGTATCACTGGTTGTGACCACCAAAAATCAAAGAAAAGGAATAACTAGAAAAAAACATTCAGATTTCATTCTAGGTATGTCCTCAGGAAAGTAAGAAAATATCTATGAATGAGGAAATTGGTGTGTGGCTGCTGAGATTTTTGTCTCCCATCCCCTACCTTTCTCCCCTTTTGCAGGCTTTTCCTGTATATAGATGTCGCATTTTGAAGAGTGACCTAGGCTATGTGAGCCATATTCTTACTTTCACACAAAATCCATCAAGCTTGGTTATCTTGTTCTGCAGCCTCCAGGAGATTAGAAGCAGAAAGTTAGAAAGCAAGCTGTTAGAGGCAAGCAGATTTATGGTAATGGAAAATATTGAAAAACCACAAAAGAAGAAGGCTAGGGATTCAAAACGCATCATTGTTTGAGGCTCGTTGGGAAAGAAATCAAGCACCCTGTACACCCAACAGTCTAGAAAGCAAGAATGTATGTCACACCACCTTCAGTAGCTGTCAGTCAGGAGGGCCTCGGGCATGAAGGAAAGGTTAAAGTAGGTTTACTGCACTCTATGCAATAATAGGATGTAGTTTATAATCCACTTCCCTGAAATGTATTTGACTTGGGCTCTTTTGCTTAGAAGTAATAGAGTCCCTAAACATAACCTAAGAGATGCGTGCACATGCGTGTGTGTGTGTGTATTTGTATGTATGTGTGCATATGTATGTGTGTGTGAACTTTTGTACACTAGATCCTAAGAAATTGAAATTGCATGTAAAAACTTATGAGTGATCAGATACTGCGTTAACCCACTTACCAACTCCAGTGTCCGTATTGGATCTCTTGTCCTTGGGGACAAGCTTTCCCTCTTGCTCTTTCTGGTCCTCCTCTTTGTGATGTGCCATCACCTCTTTGTACTGTGCTAACACCTTCTTTACAGCTGGAATTTTTGCTTCTAACTGGTTCTCTCTGGATTTGTCTGATTAAAGCCAAGGAGAAGTTTGCTCTTCCATTTTGTTCTTTTAAATCAGTGCCATGGGATTCTGAGGCTCCAGACCTGAACCAATTGTTCCTGGCTCAGTTTACATATATGGGGCACAAGTGGTTTGGACTATCTATTCTGATTCTAATAAGCCACTAGTCTGAAGCTAAGGATAAAGTAATTTCACAGGGACTGCACTATAGGGATTAGAAATACCTAATATTCAAAAATAGATAAAATTCAAAAATTTTGAGCTAACAGTACAGTGAGGTTCAGTTTCCTGGAATATCAGTATTAGATTAAAATTCATTCCACTAATATTGCATTCATAAAATACTACTCTATATACCCGAGAGTAGTATTTCAGTTCAGACTTGTAATAAAACTTGAATAATTTTAATATGTATATTTTAGCCCAATGTCAACTTTTCTTTCTTAAATATCTGAAAATTATATTCACCACTTATGGGCATTACTCTTCATGTACTCTTCTACTTAAGGGGTGATATGTTCAATCCATCGTCCTCATTATGTCATTTTTTTTCTTCTTAACTTCCCACTCAGACTCGGCCCGACAAAGCCAATGTGTTCATATCTCAAGAGGTGTCCCTTTTTCAAGAATTGGTGTATGTGGTTCGCCAGTTTTTCCAGTGTGAGGTTTTGCAATAAATCCAACAAAAAGTGCTCAGAATAATGATGTGCATAATAACCCATGCAAAAAAATTATCCTGCATCATATCACTTGCCACTGATCCACTACGTATTGCTATGACCTGTCACATGCTCAGGATCTTATGTACTATCAAGGCTGGCATGGGAAAATACTCTTAAATTTTTAACAATCTGATTTTTCAAAATTATTTTAGCTAAAACCTCCAAAGTCACCATATGGATTGATTATAAGTTTGTATCCCACTTACGTACATATGGGTATGGGGAGTCGAGAGAAGGGTACTATAATCCTTTCCATTGGTAGGCACTGAAAAAATCACCGATACTCATTGGCACATAGCATGAGCCACACACAGTCTCAACACCTCAAGTAAATTTGCAAATTTTGATCTTCTCGGAAAAATATATGGAACATGAACTAATAATCACATTTTATAGTTGAGGGAGCATTGAGGGAACACAGAGGTTAAGTAAATTCTCAGGATCACAGGAGTACTCTGTATAGAATTTAAGATTCCAATTTAGCTATTCTTAACCGTTCCACTGAAAAGTCCTAATTTGTGCTGTGTCTTGCTATAACATAGGGATTTAAAGGCCAATCAGACCATGTCTGATTCCTTTAGAAATCCCTCTGTCCTTGTCAGTCTTCATCATTTTAAACATGTAGAACCATTAGACGCTGAGACAAAGATGTGTGCTTCAGGTCAGGTAGATGATTAGTAACAGAGCCTGATCTGGTTGGGACTTGGGAAGAATAAGAAAGAATTTCTCCTGAGTAAAGACCCTATGGCTTTCTCCACTAATGTTGAGAACGAGAAAGAATTTATTGAACCATATTAAAGGAGATTCTGTAGTTGAAAAAATAAAGTGAAATAGAATCTATTGAAATAGAATCTTAAGTCTTTAAATGATGAGCCAAAGTTAACAATAAAATCATGGTAGCTTTAATTAAATTCATAAGGGGATTTTAACTTTGGTGTATACATTAAATTGATAATATAGATTTTAATGATTATGCTAAAGAAGAAGTTAGGATTAATAAAACAGAATAAGGGATACTTAGAAACAATTGCACAAATGGAAAATGAATCATTTAAAAAGCCTAGTGATATTTTTAGTTCACGTAGCAATTGTATGCCATGGCACCCTGACTAATGCCAACAACTTCACCATTACAATGAGAGTGGGACAATAAACTATAAAAATACTTTTTCTGTTCATGAGGATTGGAAATACAATATTAGAGTGGGTGTTGAGGTTCTTAAAATGTTACAATGAAAGTAAACCATCAGCTTCAAAGCCAAATATGTTTTAATGGTTCAGTTACACCTGTGCTGAAGAATTAGTAGCATATTCATAAAAGATCAATGTACTTACCAATAAATGCAAATAATAACATTACAAATAATAGTATTTTAGACAAGGTGAAGGTCAAGTTACCTTTTTTATGATAATATGGTAAGTTGAACCATAGGGGGACTGTGGTCAATGGAAGAGAAGTTGATTTAAAAATCTATTTCAACCGGTGATCATAAAATAATATTAAGACATGACAGAATTAGTGATAAAAAGTTGACTCGTTGCCAGAATATTCTGATAGTAATTTTAGGTACTTCAGTGTGGGACATAATACTACATATATATTTTTGTCTCATTTGACTGTTAAACAGATCATTTTGTGAGCATTCAGATTTGTATTTTCAAAAAATTCTTTTCTTTAAAATTTTTTTGGAGGATGGCATACATAAAATGTTGAGAGATTGCTCTGTGGTCAGAGATCACTCCTAGCAGGCTCAGGGTGCCAGGGTGTGAACCTGGCACCAAGTGTGGTGCCAGGGATTAAACCTGAGTCAGCCATGTGCAAGGCAAACACCTAACCAGTGGAGTCCAGTCCAAGATCTCAGCCTTATTGATGAATAACTTTTCTTATATGTTTCATGAGCTTCAGTCCATCAAATCATCTGGGAAAGAATTTTTTCATATGTTGTTAGAAAGCATATTGATATTTGTTTAGAGCACTTTTACTTCAATATTCCTTAAAAGTCAAATCATGATAACCTCTCAGGGTCTGTATTGCAAACCATAATGCCCAAAAGTAGAGAGAAATTATGGGGAATCATGTCTGCTATGGAGGCAGGGGGAGGGTGGGTAAAGGGGGCTATACCAGAGATTTTGGTGCTTGGGAATGTGCACTGATGGAGAGATGGGTGTTTGATCATTGTGTGATTGTAACCCAAACATGAAAGCTTGTAACTATCTCATGGTGATTCAATAAAATTGAAAAAAAAAAAGAAAATAAAAAGAAAAGCTCCATTTAATAAAAAAAAAATTTTCAGTCATACAGTATTCCAACACCCACCCATCCCTCCACCAGTGCACATTTCCCAGCACCAGTGTCCCCAGGTTCCCTCCATCAACCTCCACCCCACCCCCTGCCTGATTCTATTGAAGGCTCTTTTCTTCTCTCTCTTTCTTTCTCTCTTTCTCTCTCTTGGTCTCTGTCCACCTCTTGCTGTCTCTCTGTCTCTGTTTCTGTCTCTCTCTTCCTTTGGGCATTGTGGCTTGCAATATTGATACTGAAAGGTTATCAAGACTATCCCTGGGGTTGAGCTATAGTGCAGCAGGTAGGGGATTTGCCTTGCACGTGGTTGACCAGGGTTTGATCCCCAGCATCCTATGTGGTTCCCTAAGCATCGTCAGGAGTAATTCCTGAGTGCAGAGCCAGGAATAACTTGTGTGCATCACAGGGTGTGACCCAAAAAGGAAAAAACAAAGAATATCCCATTACCTACTTTTAACCCTCAGATCTTGTTCAGCATGATGATTCCCAGCTATTATTGCCATACTGGTTCCTTCTCTATCTCATCTCTATCTTACCTACCCTCACACCCACACACACTTGTGGTTAGTTCCAACCATCGACAAGTCCTCCTAACTTCTGGCCTTTTCCCTGGCCATGGATATTAGTCTTCTACTCTCTCTCTCTCTCTCTCTCTCCATATATATGTATATATGTGTATATTACACACACACACACACACACACACACACACACACACTGCTTTTAATGTATGTTGGGTTCCTTTTCATCCTCTGAAATACTCTTGCAGATTTATTACTGGTCCAACCCTAATGCAAGAGCAATGAAAAAATAATTGGAAAAGATAGTTGTAACAGGTCTGATGAATTGCCTTACCTTTCATCTCTGCCTGAATAAACATGGGATTTTTATATTAGGAAGATACGGGATGAATATTGATAGTTAATAATAACTACCACAGTTGGAATAGTTTCTAGACTTAAGGGAATATGCGACTAAAGTGAAAATGTTTTCTGTTTGTTGGGGCCAAACTGGGTGTTACTCAGGGGGCTCCATCTGGCAGTGAGCTCAGGGGATACTCCCAGCAGTGCTTGGAGGACCAGGCAGTTCCGGGGATCAAATTTCTGGCCTCCCACATGCAAGGCAAGCACTCTTCCACTGACTCACATCCCAGCTCCCAAAGAAAGGTGTTTAAGCTCTCTATACTTCTCTTTATATAATGCTGGTTTTCTTATACTTGTCAACAAGATGTCTTATAAAAATGAGAAAGTGAACTGAAGGAGTAATATAAGAAAGAATTACAGAATTTGCATGTAGAGAATTTAGGGTAAATGAAAAAAAAAGGGAAATAAATTTATCTATTTTGATTTTTGGGGCCACATCTCACTGTGCTCAGGCTTACTCCTGGCTCCTCACTCAGAGATCACACTTGGTAGTGCTCAGGAGATTATATGAGGTACTGGGGATCAAACTGGGGTTGACTGAATGCAATTCAAGTGTCCAACCCTCTGTACATTATCTCTGGCTTTATTAAATTTCATTATTTTTTTTCTGTAAAGGCACCATGTATGGTGTTTGAATGTTGTATCCATGAAGCCTTATCATTAACATGGTGCCTAAAAAAAAAAGAGCATCATGATTTAAAATGCGTCAATATTAATGTTTCAGGAATACAGTGTTACTGCACCATACATGGCACCAGTGTAGCATTCTTCCATTATCTCTCGATGCCCTCTTCACCACTTCTCCCCCCACAAGATAGGAACTTAGAACTTGGCGATCTCAGTTCTGTGTGTTTTCAGAAGGTCCAGCGGTGCTCTATCTCTCCACCCCCTGGGTTCAGTAGTCTCGAGCTGTTTCCCCCACCCCAGGGAGGTCGATGGCGATGGGCAGGCGAAGCAATGAATGAGGGCCAGGCCAGTCGGTATAATCTTCACTCTCACCTCTGATTCTGCCCTCTGGAGCCCAAGCTCCCGAGCCCGAGCCCACGCCTCAGCTTGAGCCTCTGCCTGAGCCTCAGCTTGAGCCTCAATCTCTGCTCTCTTGAGCCCAAGCCCCCTTCGAGCTTACAGTCTTTAGTTTATATAACAATCACGTAGGGTGGTGACACAAAGGTGGGTTGAACATTAACAAATCAGCAAAGAGAAGTAAGACCACTCCTCGAGGAGATTGACTCAAGGATTAAATCTCATCTAAAGAGATTTATTCCAGATTACTAGGAGATCTGCTCAAGGATGGGATCCCAATAAGGGTGTATTCTTTCCTCAGCTAGTAATCTACTTAAATAGTTGTAGTAAGTCTACTTCTAATATTTTTAGCAATGTCATTCTGTATGAACACAGTAAGAGATATAAACTTACAGTTTGGTTCTTCCTGAGGACATCTCACTATATATTCTGCAGTCCTCA
>JAOXYA010018746.1:0-26757 GCA_028565675.1 Sorex palustris | reverse complement strand
GCCCAGACCTGACTGTCCAATGGCCTCTGGAGGATGACGGCCACTGAGCCACCAAGGGGGAGCAGGCAGAGGGACAATACTCTTTCCCCCTGGGGTGGCCCGGCGACAGTAACCTACTGCAGGATCCGGACACATTTCTGCCAAAAGCCGCTGGATTTCGCGATTTGTTTCTGAGTCTGTGGGATCAAGGCTGTTAAGCAGCTTGATCAGGAACCAGAGAGGCCATTCGTGGGCGATGACTTGGGGTCTCGTTGGGGTGGGGAGGACACTTTCTTTCTTTCTCCATTACAGAAACAAAACAGCAGAAAATAAAGGACATTCTGTCCAACAAGAAGTTGCGGGAACACAATTCCTACGTGGAGGTACTAGCCTGGGTGCCCAGAGTGGGGCCGCTGACCCCTAACCCACTCCCCCCGCTGGAGGCATCATGGCTAGACAGAGCAGCT
The DNA here is from genome assembly GCA_028565675.1 of Sorex palustris. Taxonomy (NCBI): domain Eukaryota; kingdom Metazoa; phylum Chordata; class Mammalia; order Eulipotyphla; family Soricidae; genus Sorex; species Sorex palustris. The sequence continues at coordinate 26,311 of JAOXYA010018746.1, read as the reverse complement.
GGCTCAGGTCACAAGAGAAAGAGAAAGAGGGGCCCCAGCCACCCCCAGGGGAACACACACAAGGTGACCAGTGGGAAAGAGAAAAGGCAGATGCCCAGAGTAAGGGAAAGAGAGGCCCTCAGTGAGGGATGCAGTGGTCACTCAGAGATGCGGGGCCGAGCAGAGCTGGGGCAGGGCAGGGAAACCAATGGCCCTTCCCTGGCCAGCACTGGGGCCCCCACTGCCCTGCCCCCAGGCAGCCCCACCTCCCCATCCCCTCCCGCCCAGCAGAGCTGCATCGACTGGAACCGGGAGGTACTGAAGCGAGAGCTGGGCCTGACGGAGAGCGACATTGTGGACATCCCTCAGCTCTTCAAGCTCCAGCGTGAGGATGCCGGAGGGCCCCTCAAGGCAGAGGCCTTCTTCCCAAACATGGTGAGGAGGCGGCCTGGGGGGGGATGTCAGAGGCCAGGCAAGTGGTGACTGCCAGGCGTGGGTTACCCACGCAGGGATGTCTAATCTGCACCGCACACACCGGGGCTGTGTGACCCTGGGCAGCCCACCGAGCACAGAGGCCGCTCACAGAGAAGGGGCAGGCAAGGTCTGCGGCTGTGAGGAAGAGCACACAATGGGCGATGGAGATGCCCAAAGAAAGGGCTGATGAGCTTGTGTTTTGCATGTAGAGTCTCAGCTCCATCCCCAGCACCCTGGGGTCTCCCCTCCCCAGCCAGCACTACTAGATGTGCCCCCAAATTCACAAACACGGGATTCAGAGCCAAGGTCTGGCTGCAGAGCCCAGGCTTCTAGCAGCCCATGTTCTGTCTCCCTGGGCGTCCCTGCCACCCACAGGCCCCTCCTGGGCTGCATTTGGAAGGAGGCGGGTGAAGGTGGGGGCACCTCTTCAGTCTGGGGGCCTGGGAGGCCTCTCTCCACAGTGAGGCAGCCCTGCCCAGGTGCGGTGCCCTCCTGCAAATGACTGTGAGGGGAGACTGGCCTTCGTCAGAAATTCTGAACAGTGAACCCCAGCACCATCGGGGAGTCGTTAGTTGTGGAAACTTTGGTTTGCTTTTGGTTTCTGGGCCATGCAGTGCTGGGGGCTCTGAGCGTCCTGCATGCAAATCTCACACTGCAGGAGCTTCCTTCTCTGAGCTTTCTCCCAACACCAACCCCCCACCTCCACACACACACACACATACACACACACACACACACACACACACACACACACTTTTGGGGCAAGAAGGCTTTGTAGCATCCCCTCATCCTGCTCCTGCATCTTCCAAGAACACTTGAGACAGACACATCACCCTATTCTACTGGGGGTCCTCAGTCACCCCTTCTCCACTCCTGGGCCGGAGGGTTCAGAGAAGAACCAATAATTCCCACACAGTGGGTTGTTTTGGATTTGTGGGGTTTTGGTTTGTTGGAAGTTTTGGGATTTTTGGGTTTGGTTTTGTTTTTGTTTTTTTGGCTCTCTTACATGGAGTGGGCGGAAGTGCAGTGAATCAAACCCATACATTAGCAAGTCGAATGCTCTACCACTGACCCCATCCTTAGCTCCAAAATAATATCTAACTTACTTATTGGGGAGGCCACACCCCAGCACTCGTAGCACCATGTTTTGGGAGACTTGCAGAGCCAAGAAGGGAAGCTGAGACTCCTGCATGCTCAGCCAGATTTGTCCTCAGCCTTCCGAGACCTCTCCCTGCCAGCACAGGGTTTCCAAACCGGGTTCTCTAGAACCTTGGGGTTCCAAGGCAGTGCCTCAGATCCAGGGTTCACAGTTGTTCTGTTTAATGCATTGAGATTCTGCAAAGACTCTATTTAGAAAGAAGATTCTGGGTTGGAGTGATAGCACAGCAGGTAGGGCGTTTGCCTTGTACGCGACCAACCCAGGTTTGATTCCCAGCATCCCATATGGTTGTCCCCTGAGCACCATTAGGAGTAATTTCTGAGGGCAGAGCCAGGAGTAACACCTGTGTATCACCAGCTATAACCCCAAAAGCAAAAAAAAAAAAGGTTCTGTGGGTAAAACAACTCACCCCTCCTCTGAATACAGTGCAGTGGGCCTGCAGTGAATAGGTGCTTCTCTGCTGTAGCCCAGCCTGGTTTCCTACTAGCAAAGAAAGTGGATCTAGCCACTGGGTGCTGAGGCAGCGCCGAGGAAGATGCAGCAAGCAGAGAGTTGACTCTAGGCCTTCATGGGGGAGAAGCCTGGACAGAAGCCACGACCCACCCCAAGAACCCACAGTGGGAGGTGGGATAAGACACAAGAATGTGCAAAGGGGTTGGAGAGATAGTACAGCAGGGAGGGTGTTGGCCTTGTATGCCGCTGACCTGGGTTCGATCCCAGGTATCCCATATGGTCCCTGGGTACCGCCAAGAGTAACCCCTGATCATCACTGGGTGGGTGTGACCCAAAGAGCAAAGAAGAGTGAGGAGGAGGAAGAAGAAGGAAGGAAGGAAGGAAGGAAGGAAGGAAGGAAGGAAGGAAGGAAGGAAGGAAGGAAGTCCACTGGTAGAGAAAGAAAGAGAACAAGACCTATAGCCGGGGCTGAGTCTAAGCAGTGACAGGGACCCAGAAACCTGCTGATGCCTCCTGCACTCTCAAGTCGCCCGACAGTGGTCTCGTCTCTAGTCCTCAGAGCCCGGTGGCATCCCTGGCCTCACTTCCCCGAGGAGGCTCAGAGACACAGTGACTTGCTTGCAGTCACAGAACTGAGGAGCAGCAGGGCTGGGACTCCAATCCACGTTGGCCCCAGGCACATGTCCTTGTCTTTCTACCTCACCAGGCCTCCTGGAGGAAACCAAGTCATTTGTGCTGTAACAATATGCTGTAACAAACTCATCCATTCAACAGAGACTGAGTACATGCCCGCCTGTGCCAGGCAGGCACGAGGATGCTGGGAACATGGGGAGGGCAACGACTTGCCAGAGCTGCAGGATTTCATGGGCAGCAACCCTGAAGGGGCACATCTGAATTGGGCCTCGAGCAAGAGTTTGCCAGAAAGTGGCAGATGGGAGAGGCCAGAGTGATAGCACAGCAGGAGGGTGTTTGCCTTGCACACAGCCAACACAAGTGCAATCCCTGGCACCCCATGTTGTCCCCTGAACACTGCCAGGAATGATCTCTGAGTGAGTCAGGATCAGCCCAGACCACCACTGGGGGTAAGTGATCCCCAGACCAAAAATAATAATAATAATAATAATAATAAAATAAGAGGCCAGAGCAAAAGGAGAGCCCAGTGCTAAGGACCTACACACACTCAGAGTCCCACAGACTTAGGCCTATGTCCTAGCCAGCTGGTGGAGCTCTCTTTACCAGTCAGAGTCTCAGTTTCCTCATCTGTGAAGTGGGGTTATTACTAATCTGTGAGGGTCAGCCAAGGAAGGGGACGGAGTAAGAGCTCAGCTGTCTGAGCACAGGCTTAGGACGCCGGAGCCACGCCTCCATCCCCAGCACCTCAGAGACTCCCAGCACAGAGCCAAGAGTAGCTCCTGCCTGAATGTACCCCCAAGAACTTTTTTTGCTTTTTGGGTCCCACCCAATGATGCTCAGGGGTTACTGTCCTGGCTCTGCACTCAGGAATTACTCCTGGCAGTGCTCAGGGGGCCATATGAGATGCTGGGAATCAAACCCAAGTTGAGTGTGTGCAAGGCAAACACCCTACCCGCCGCCCACTGTACTATTGCTCCATCCCACTCTAAGAATTTTTTTTAAATAATTTTAAAAGCCAGAGATGTAGAGCACTTGCCTTTCACACAGTTGTCCCAGATCGCCGGCATCCCATAGGGTCCTCCAAGCACCACCGGGAATAAGTCCTGAGTGCAGACCAGGAGTAAGCCCTGAGCATTGTTGGGTATGGTCTCAAATCTGATAATAGTAAAAATAATAGTGCAGATAATGAGTTTGTCACTTTATTTTTTTGAGACTTTTTAAAGTCATACAATGATCCAGCACCCATCCCCCTACCAGTGTACATTTTCCACTACCAATGTCCCCCATTTCCTTCCCATCATCCCCCAACACATACACATACACATACACATACACACACACACACACACATACACACACACCCAGCCTGCCTCTATGGCATGCACTTTTCTTCTCTCTCTCCTTGTGCATAATGGTTTGCAATACAGGTACTAAGAGGTCATCATGTTTGTTCAGGGGATTCAGCATTTTTATCAGGAAGGTAAGTCTGGAGTAGCTTTTTTAACTGGGTGGAAGCTTTGGGGTATGAAGGTGACTGCCAGGGCTTCCAGAAGAACAGGGAGGTGAGGAGAAGGTAGCCTATTACGACCCCAAGAAAGCCTGGAGATTTCAGTCACAAAACCCACATATCGGAATTTTCAGCAGATCATATCAAGGTGAGGTCCATTCCAAGATGGCGGCGTCAATAATAATGTTTTCAGTGGAAAGAAAAGGGAGGGAGGGCAGCCGAGGAAGCATCGGTGCTGACCCTGTCCCATCCCCCTGGCAGGTGAACATGCTGGTGCTAGGCCAGCACCTGGGCATCCCCAAGCCCTTCGGACCCATCATCAACGGCCGCTGCTGCCTGGAGGAGAAGGTGCGGGCGCTGCTGGAGCCGCTGGGTCTGCATTGCACCTTCATTGATGACTACTACGCCTACCACATTCGGCATGGGGAGGTGCACTGCGGCACCAATGTGCGCCGGAAGCCCTTCCCCTTCAAGTGGTGGCACATGGAGCCCTGAGCCCCCACCTCTCCCTCCCTCCCCAAGAAGCTCCCAGCCAGAGACTGTAGTTACTGCCCTGGGCACAGCAAAAGCTCTCAGGGACATCTCGGATCCCTGGATGCTCACCCTCCTAGGGGTGGCTTTCTGCCTTTTCCTGAGGGTCCCTCAATCCCCCAGGGTCCCTCAACCCCCCAGGATCCCCTCTGGAAATCACATCATGGTCCTCGCATTGCAAAACTCAGCTCTGCTGTCGGAAGCTGCAGTAAAGTATCATAGTTACGTGGCGGGGTGGGGGGTTCCACTTCCATTCACTCACTCGTCGTTAGGTTATGTGGAGTTCACAGGCCTAACTGCACCATTTGCTCCCAGGGCTTCTAACTGGTATAAAAATTCTTCCATGCTTGGGGCTGGGGCGATAGCACAGCGGGTAGGGCATTTGCCTTGCACGTGGCTAACCCAGTTTCGATGCCAGGAGTAACCCCTGTGCATCGCGGGTGTGATCCAAAAAGCAAAAAAATAAATTGAAATTCTTCCATGGTCTAGTTGGTGGTAAGCCTTGGAGGGAGAGAGAGGACTGCCCACCCCCTCACCCCTCAGAGTATATTATATTCTTGCTAAAAACAGCGTTGAAAACTGCTTCCAAACTGCCGGCCAGACCAGCGTGAGCCTGGAGGCTGTGGGATAAAGACTGAGCCTCTCTGTAGTTTTGTTGTAGAATTTGGGCCCGGAGCAATGGGAGGGTCCACGGGTGGTGATTTCTGCAATAGTCAAAGCTCTGTGTTCAACCTCAACTCCTCCCAGGATCCCCCAAGAGTTGACCCCTGGGGCTGGAGAGATAGCACAGCGGGTAGGGAATTTGCCTTGCATGCGGCCAACCCGGTGTTCAATTCCTAGCATCCTATATGGTCCCCTGAGCACCGCCAGGAGTAACCCCTATGCATCACCAGGTGTGACCCAAAAAGCAAAAAGCAAAAAAAAAAAAAAAAGAGAGAGAGAGTTGACCCCTGGTATCTGCAGGGAGCTGGTTCCAGGACTCTCTCGTGGATGCTGGAGCTGCTGTGAGCAGGAAGCCCCAGAGCAGAGCAAGAGCCCCTGGAGATCTCGCCAAGCTCCTTCACACCCAATAGAGCCTCCATCCACCAGGCTGCGGTGCCTCCTCATTAGACAGAGCCCAGCCAGGGTGGGGAGGGACAAGTACTTCCACACCGTTCAGCCCCAGAACCCAGATCCCGGTGTCTTTCCCCAGTGCTAGAGCAGAGAGAAGAACCGGGGAAGCATTTGGAGCGAGAATGGGTACACTCAGAGCAGCTTCTACCTGCCCAGGTTGGCTTCCTTCAACCCAAACAGAAGAGAAGCTAGAGCAAAAAGCACAGTGAGGAAAGCGCTTGCCTTGCAGCTGACCCCAACACCCCAACATGGTCGTTCGAGTCCCACCCGGGGTTATCAGTGAGCACAGAACCAGGACTAAACCCTGAGTACCACCTGGTGTAGCGCAATAGCCTACCCATGCCCCACCCGCCAAAATTTTAAAAAAATAAATAAATCGTTGGGGCTGGAGTGATATCCCAGCAGGTAGGGCGTTTGCCTTGCACACGACCAACCAGGGTTCGATTCCCAGGATCCCATATGGTCCCCTGAGCACTGCCAGGAGTGATTCCTGAGTGCATGAGCCAGGAGTAATCTCTGTACATTGCCGGGTGTGACCCAAAAAACAAAAAATAAATAAATATAAAAATCAATAAATAAATTGTTAGGGCCTTCCTGGCCGAATCCCCCCCCAAAAAAAAAACAAAGCCGCAATGACCCTTACTGCTGTGTGCTTAGAAGCCACTGGGGAGGCTCATTTTACTTCGAAATTTGAGTCTAAGGAGCAGGTCTCGCTGAGCACCTTTCACTAAGTGCTCACTCTTCTCTCCACACTCTTAGCCTCAGACTTCTTGTCACCACACCTCGTGGCGGGGAGGGGGAGCACAAAGGACTGAAACCCACAGTGCAGGTGGGAGCTGGCTCAGCCCCTGTGGACCAGGATATGGACAGGAAACAGAGATGGGCAGCTTCTGCCTGCGTGAGACTGTGAGTGAGCAAAGCTACAGAAGGCTGGGTCGCTCTTGCATCATGTGTGTTCTGATAAAAAGAGAAGGCAGGGGGCTGGAGCGATAGCACAGCGGGTAGGGCGTTTGCCTTGCATGCAGCCAACATAGCCAACACAGGTTCGGTTCCCAGCATCCCATATTGTCCCCTGAGCACCGCCAGGAGTGATTCCTGAGTGCATGAGCCAGGAGTAACCCCTGAGCATCGCCGGGTGTGACCCAAAAAGCAAAAAAAAAAAAGGGGGGGAAGGCAGGAAGGGGCAGGCACGCAATGGTCACAATGACATAGAAGGGACACCGGGCAGTGCCTCCATACAAGGCACCACATGGATAAGAGTCAGTCATCACAGGCAGGAAACTCTTATAACCCACCCCCCCACACACACACACGTGTCCCCTTTGAATGTGGACCATGCACAGATGCTGCCAATTTGAGAACCACGACCCACACTTAAAACATGGTTCACGAGGCTGAGAAGATTGTACAGCAGGAAGGGCGCTTGCCTTGCCTGCAGCCGACCCTGATTCAATCCCCAGCATCCCATATGGTCTAAGCACCATCAGGAGTGATCCCTGAGAGTTGCTGGATGTGCCCCTCTTCCAAAAAAAAAAAACAATTAAACAAACAAACATGGTTTGTGGGTCCGGCCAAAGCAGTGCTCTTGTTTCTTTATCACCTCACTCAGCTGGGGCACCTCCCTCCATTCAGTTCCTCACACTCTCCCAGTTGGTCTGAATGTAGCATACACAGGCCTGGTCAGCCCAGGGGTGCTGGGACCCAAGTTCCCGATCCACACCCCCAGGACTTGCCAGGTTCAGAGATGTGCTGCTTCAAAGACCTTCCTCAAACAAACAAACAGCAGCAATGACAGAGGCTGGAGTGCTGGTACTATGGGTACAGCGTTTTCCCTGCACACAGCTGACCTGGATTGGCTCTCCCGTACCCCATCAATTCCCCTGAGCACTGCCAGGTGTGGCCTAAAAGAACTCTCTTCATCATTACTAGCAAGCAGTAGAGAGGAAGCTTCTCAGGACTTCTAGAAACACACACCTTCTAACCCAGGCCCCGGGCTGCCAACCTGACCGCAGTGCAGTCCTCCCTAAGTCCTGGTCTCTGACACCATCCAGCCCAAGCATCCCCCCACAGCCCAGCAAAGTTGGTCAGTGGGTCGCCGGCTTCCAGAGTCCCCCCAATCAGCTCCCAGCTGCAGACCCTAAGAGCCAATGTGCTGTGGGCTTTCCATGGACCCCAGCTCTCTCCCCTGGCCTCCTCCCCTCCAGCTGCAGAGAAAACCTCTCTCACCTGTGGCCTTCTTGCTTCCTCAATGAGGGGGCGGGCCACAGAGACCCTGCGCCCATAAGAGAGGAGGTGGCCAGTCCCCTCCGGCTCCTGACGCTGCTGTGTCGAGCCGGGGGTGGCAGAGCAGAGGGCGAGAGGGTGAACTGCGTGGGTGCCGCGCCATGTCCTTGCAGAGTCGCATCCGCCTGTCCCTGGACAGGCCTGCCCACTCCCTCTGTGTGCAGGGCATGGAAATCTGCCTGGATGTCTATGGGTGAGGAGCTGGGGGGCATTGCCAGGGGTGCAGGGTGGCTAGCACCGACTCCTCGCCTGGGCGGCCTGGGGGTGATGTGGGAGCTGGGGTTTACCTCGTCCGTCCACCTCTCTGGGTTTGTCTCACAGAACCTGGCCGGGGCCTCTGCGGGCTGCCCCATGGGAAGGGAATCCTGCTCCTCTCCCTAGAGGGTCTCGCCTTCTCAGGGACAGGGCCAAGGCTGCTCTGCTGCAGGTCCTGGGCGGGGGATGGGGGGGTTCCCAGCTCCCAGAGGAGGGCCTGTCCAGACCCACCCCCAGGCCGGACCGTGCATTTGTTTCCCCCAGGAACCCCTCCTGACTCAAGCACATGGCAACTGAGAGGAGTGAGGCTGCAGCTTTAGTGGGTTGGGTTCCAGAGGGAGCCCAACCGAGAGAGGTCCACTGACAGTCTTAGGGGAGCATTTTACTGTCTCTGGGCAGCACAGGGTGGGAAGTTCCTGCTTCCCAGAGACAAGTTCATGCTGGGAGGTGAGGGACCAGGAGTTCTGGGAGTGGGGCTCGGTGGGGCCTCCAGAGTTCTCTGGGCACAGCTGATATTGCTACAGGATGGTCTCCGCTGGTCAGGCTGCAGAACTAGGGACTCAAGGGGCGTCTTTCTTAGAGGGGTTTGCTAGACAACTTCATTTAGGAGCCCCAGCCCTGTAACTGTCCTGTCAGCAGGCCCTTGCCTCAGTTCCCTGAAAGATGAAGGGGACCAGGGGGGTGATGCAAAGTAGAAACACTGGGCCTGCTTCCTGGCAGGGCAGGGGGCACCGCCTGGGCCCCTGAGTACTGTGCCAGAAACTGCTCCCCCCCCCAAGGACCCCTGGGTGTGTCCCTCTAGGAAAAAGATGAGGGTCTGTGCCCACCGGGGCAGGTTCACGGTCAACAGGAAGGCGAGTCGAAGGCCCTGAAGTCTGTGTCCTTGTGGGTAAACAGGTGTGCCCCGAAGAAGTGCCAGTTCTTCACCGTCACTTGCACTCCTGGAGTAACGGTCTGTCCGCACAGCCCCATCATGGATATGAGTAGCAAGGAGGAGGAGAGGACCATAACCCACTGGCCCCTGTGTGAGTCCATAGACGTGCTGGTGAAGATGACCTCTCCCAGCACTGTCCTGGACGGAGACAAGGTAAGCGGGAGAGGGGGACCCTCCCTGTCCCCGGCCCGAAAATGAGCAGCCGCAGGCCACATGTTGGCATTTGGGATCGTGCTCAATGCGGGTGGTGCAGACACAACCCACTTCACAGATAAATTGAGGCCACGCCCAAACTGATTTGCAGAATTCCAAACACCTGTCGCTCCTCCTGGGCTCCCTGCAAGGGCTCTGGGCTTGGTTTCAAGCTCGTTTCTTCCTGAGGCTGGTCTTTGGAAACTATTTTTGGGGGGGGGGATTAGGGGGCGATGGCAAGGGTAATCTGGGGGGAATTAAACTCATGGCCTCACAGGTGCTCTACCACCAACCACCTCCCCAGCCCTAGAATGTAGAGCTCTCTTATGGCGGCAGGGGGTGCCACTCCTGGGACCAGAGATTGAACCCGGATCTCCCAAAGGCAAGGCGTGCACTCCAGCCCTGGCTGTGCAGATCTTGACGAGGCTTAAGTGCCCCCACAGGTTAAAGGGATGCTACGGCTCAGACCATGACAGGTCACGGTGCAAAAGCTCTGCTTAATCACACCCATCCATTTACATCCAAGGAAACAGGCCCCGGGGGATCTGCCTGGCGTGTAGTGAGTGGGTGGAATCAGGGCTTGGTTCTGTGAAAGCTGTCTCCCTATCATGCTTCCTGTGAGCAAGAGAGAGGATTTTCTCTTAGCAGGTGGAAGCAATCTCTCCTCTCCTGCAGAGATTCGAACCACTGGCAGGCCATGCCGCCTCCTGATGCAATCAGCCTCATGGCAGCCCACTCTTAGATCACTCTCAGGTGGTTTCCAGCTGAGTGTGGGGGCCACTGAGGCCTGCTCAGGACTTGGGACACTTGCCCAAGTGACCTGAGTGTAGTTGATCAAGGAGTGGGAGAAGGTGTCCAGTGCTATCTTCCACCCAGGGCAGGATACTCGAGAATGGAGCCACTCTATGGGGCTGGAGCGACAGCCTAGCAGGTGGGGCATTTGCCTTGTACATGACCAACCTGGGTTCAATCCCTGGCACCCTATGTGGTCCCCCAGAGCCCATTAAGGGTGAGTGCCAAGTCACAATGCCCAAAAGGAGAAACACCTGCCATAGAGGCAGGCGTGGGGCGGGGGTGATGGGCCCTCCCACATCACCCCCAGGCTGCCCAGGTGAGGAGCCGGCGCTAGCCGCCCTGCACCCCTGGTAATGCCCCCCCCCAGCTCCTCACCCATAGACATCCAGGACAGATTCTGGTACTAGGAAATGTGCACTTGTGGAGGGATGGGTGTCATAAACAGCTTTGTAAGGGTCTATCTCAGTGATTCAATAAAGTTTGGGGAAAAAAGTGATTGCCATGAGCACCCCCTGAGCACCTTCAGGTGTGGCCCAACAGCCGAAAAAATGACCTTGGGGCTGGAAAGGTAGTGTTGAGGGCAGGCTGAGTTCGTGAAGTTTCTCTGCCCTGGCTCCACCCCCAGGAGTGGCCTAGCCAGCCAGGGGCTGGATGTCAAGGACAAAAGCATCCATGGAGGAGCGAGCGGCCATGTCAGGGCCCCTGAGAGAAGGGGCTGGCACTGTTCTGTCCAAAGGACCCTGTGGGGGGGAGTGGCTGGTGGGGACCCAGGTCAAAGTTCCACTTCCAGTCCTCACCCCAGGGGGCCTTCCTTGGACCAAGTGGCAAAGCCCCTCATGGGCAGGGTCCCAGGGGGGGCTGGCCGCACCTTTCTGACTAGACAACAGCCAGTTCCCTGACATCCTGACTCTGGGGATTTGAGCCTTCTCCAATGGGACTGAGAGCTCCCTGTGGAGAAGTGAGGGGGGTGGGTTCTGAATTCCAGCTCCTTGCCCCATGGCACAGCCAGCCACAGGCAGGTGAGGCAAGGACTGAGCCCGGGTGCTTGCTCGCTCCACAGGTCCTGGTCTCCTACCTTGTGCTTGATAATGAGGAACCAGTGGCCACTGCGGTGCTCTACCTCACAGGCATTGGTGAGTCCTGCTCCCACAAAACAGGGGGTTGGGGGGAGGGGGCACCCTGTAGGTAAGCTGCTCGCGACAGTCCTGGGTAGACACTGTGGATATGCCCTTACAGGTGCCCGCAGGGGTGAGTCTCCTCTCTGCTGATGAGCTGAGTCCAGCACTGTTGCTGCCCATGCCCTCGCCAATGCCCCCGTCAGCTTCCCCGTGCCTGTCAATCTGATGCCCCTAGATCCTGTCCCCTCATTCATTCAAGAACATTCCACCCGCTATTCCTATTGCTCTGGAAAGCCACTAGCCCTCCCCAGAACAAGCGGCAGTCACACCTTTTCCTTCCAAAGGCCTAAGGGCTGTTTACATACAAATATCTGCCTGTTATCTTAAACTTAATTCTGATCAGACTCCACCGTCCCCCCCTCTTTCTGTCTCCCCTCTCTGCAGCCTGCTCAAACCGCACAGCTGTCCCCAACATAGCCCTCCTAGCTGGAATCCTAGGTGACCGTGGTCCTGGACATGGTTACCTAGAGCTTTGTCTGCATGCCTTGTTCCCCCCTCAGGGGGCTTAGCCTCTCCCAGTGCAACCCCAGAATACGTGGGATCTGCCCAGCTGGCTGTTCCTCTCACCCCTTCCATCCCGTGTCCCCTCCATCCTTCTGGTTGGCCAGTCCCCAATCCTAGGCCTCCCTCTCTGTCAGCCCTAGTCAGTGCATGAGGCCTGTGGATCAGAGGCCTCTGAGCTTCACCAGAGTCCAGCTGTGTCTCACATCTTTCATGGGTGCAGGATGGGGGACCCCTTTTATGCTAAGGTTCAGCCCCTCTAGACCCCTGGTGAATATAGAATGCAAGTCAGGTGTCAACTCTACAGTACAAATCCACCAGGACCCCCACATGAGCCAGGGCTGCCCTCGCTGCCTCTAGCCTGTGGCCAGTTTCTCCCCTCGTACATTCTGCCTTGGGCATGTGGGCCTCCTTATACCTGACACCTCGCACCTGTGTTCCCTGGCTTTGTTCTAGGAGGACAGGATCACCCTCCTCCAAATGTACCCTCCCACCCCTGCCCAGCACAGAACAGGCCTGTCCCTCCCGCCACCCTCCGCCCTAACTGCTTTGGCCCTGGATGTTAAATGGACCCTCTTCCTGGCTCCTTGGGTCTCTGCCCACAGCTCTGTTTGACCTTCAAGGCTGATGAGCTGACCAGGAAGTCCCTCCACTCCACCTGTATCCTTGCTCCCCATCATCCTCTGTACCCTTGGACAATGTGTGCACGTGACTTCTCCTCTGAGCCCACCACACACCCACGTCCCAGGACCCCAGGGTCCTGCTGTGAGCCCCCTCTGCCTGCCTCATCCATTCATTCTTGAGCAGTGCCCCCTGTCTCCGTGGGTCTCCATTCCCTGAGCATGCGTGAAGCCAGGGCTGGACATACAACAGCAGGCAGGACTAACCTCCCAGGTGTGACCTGTCTCATCACACAAGGGTGAGGAAGGGAAAACAAGCCGGGTGACAGTCTTGAGGTCAATCGTGAGGGGATGAGCAGGAGGCTTGGCGGAAGCCTGAATCCTTCGACTCTGAAGGGGCTTAGAGTGACTATGCCAGGGAGCAGTGCTCTGCATGGATGTGATGTAGGCTTCTCTCTAGCCTTCCAGAAAGATCAGGGAGGTGTCGCCAGGTTGAGGGACAGTCTCCCTCCTCCCCTAAGGCCTCATGACCGCAGTGGCTGTTCTGTGCCTCTGGGAAGGTGGGGAGATGGTGGCTGCCTGGCCCCCTGCAAAGATGCAGCCTCTGAATTTTTGCATCCATGGAGGCAGCAACTCATGGACTGAGCTGACTCCGGGGCCGGTGACTGAGATCTGGCCCCCTATTTCAGTCATCTCCCTGGACGTGGACATCTACCGCCTTGGGCATGTGGAGATGACCAGTGACAAGCAGGCTAAGGTGAGTTCGTCTGACCCCTCCCTCCTTCATCATTTCCAAGTCCAGTCCTGTAACCCAGGGAATCAAGGATCCACTTTGTCAGAAAGTTGTGTCCAGCTCTAGGCTCAGGTCTCCCAGTCCCTGCTTTTCCTGAGACCAGGAGGGGAACCAAATCCCACCATTCCCTCCCTCCTGCCCCATCTGCCCGACGCTGCTTCCTTATTTCTGTCGGCAGAGGAGCTGGTGAATTCTGACCCAGGGTTGACCCCACAGAAAGGGGGATTCTGCCCGGAAGGGGCGGGGTCCAGGGTGATCCTGCAGAAAAAGGGATTCTACCCAGAAAGTGGGGGGGACAAAGGGGTTCTCAGCTTCTACGCAAACCAACATGCCTGCATGTCTGTTATTTTCACAGAAAAACTGGGTGTGGGGCCCCAATGGCTGGGGTGCCGTCCTGCTTGTGAACTGCAACTCCCCCAACATGGGCCACCAGTCAGGCTTCATCACCACCACCACGGTGTTCCTTCCAGAGGGTGAGGGAGACCCTGCTGCCCTCTCCTCCTGGGGTTCAGATCAAGTCCTACCTTGGGATGAGCAAGGCCCCCACGTATGCCGGATGCTCAGAGTCTGAGGAAGAGGCCCATGGGATAACCCAGCTCTGATAACAGACCTTGCATACCCCCCAGCCTCATCCTGTCACCTGTGAAATGAGCCAACAGAGCTGCCTCACGTGGTGGTAGACTGAGAACATGGGGTGGGGGGGCATCACATGCAGCCTGGGCCAGCCGGAGCCCTGCCTGTGGGCCAAAGCAGCGTGAGGTCTGCCCTGGCTTGTAGTAACCTGGCTTCCAGGGTTGAACAGTAGAATGGGGTGTCCTGCCTCCCCTCAAGGCTGGAGGGGGAAGGACCCTTGGCTAAACAGTGCGTGTCGGGCCCTGTTCTTTGCATCTCTGGGATGACATAGCCAGGTGGGCGGAAGTGTCCTCCAGCTCAAAGAGCTGAAGCAAGAAGCTGGAGTTCAGGGCTGGAGCGATTGTGTAGCAGGTAGGGTACTTGGCTTGCACGTGCCTGACTCGTTCAATTCTCAGCATTTCATATGGTCCTCCGAGCACTGCCAGGAGTAATTCCTGAGTGCAGAGCCAGGATGTGACCCAAAAAGGAGGGGGGGAAAAAAGCTGTAGTCCAGGCTTTGCATGCAGGAGGCCCAGGTTCGGTCTCCAGGGCTGCTAGTGTAACCCCCGCCCATCCAATATGGGGGGGTGGGGAGGGAGTTGGTTATGTGCCTGTCTAAGCAGACCTGGTGTAAGCTGAGAAGTGTGAGCTGAGTGGGGATGCTCGCACCCACAGCGCAGACCTCTGGAAGCACCTGACCTTTGCCTTGTCTCGCCCAGAAATAAAGAGCCTGTCCCCCATGATGCTGACAGTGCAGGGGCCCAGTGACGTTCTGAAGCGGTACCAGCTGGTTCTCCACACCTCCGCAGAGGAGGCCGAGAGGACGCGTGTCTACCGGTGCCTGAGTGAGTGTCCACGGCCTGGGCTCCCGTCCCTTTGCTCTTCCTCAAGGGGTGACCACACTCCACTTTGGGGACCTGCTGAAATTGGAGGCCATAGATCAGGGTGTGCTGTGGCCAGGCCTCTGCCCACCCCTGCCCTGCCCCAGGCTTCTGCCTGCTCCAAAGACCCAGTGAGCATGTGTGGGCCACACCAGGATCCCCGCGGGGCTATGAGGGTGTGTCTCCTACACTGTTTTGTTTTGGGGTCACATCTGGCATTGCTCGAGCTTGAATCCTGGGTCTGTGATCACGGATCAACCTTGGGTGTGAACATACGTGAGGTTCCTGGAATAGGACCCAGATTGGCTGCACACACCCTGCCTGTTCTATCTGGTCCTCCTACAGGGTCTTATTTTTGGTTATGGGCCACATCCAGCAATACTGAGAGGTTACTTCTGAGTATCACTCAGGAATTATTCCTGGTGATGTCCAGAATACCATACACAGGTTGCTGGGGATTGAACCTGAGTCAGCTGTGTGCAAGGCAAGCCCCCCGTTGTACTATCCAGCCCCCTACCTGCTGTACTACATTCCAGCCCCCTCCAGGGTTTTATACAGGGATGAGCAGGAATATGAATAGAACACCCTTGCCTTACAGATTAGGGATAGCCCCCAATTACTGCCAGAAGCATCTCTTGAGAGGGTGGGCAAGGGCCATCCCAGCAATGCTCAGGAGAAATTCCTGACTCTGTGCTCAGGAGTGACCCTTGATGGTGCTTTGGGGGGACCATGTGTGGTTCTGGAGACACAAAACCAGGGTTGGAAGGATGCAAGGAAATGTCCTATACTATTTCTCAGGCCCCACCTGCCAGAATTTTTTTTATTGAATCAACATGATAGTTAAGCTTTCATGTTTGAGTTTCCATCATACAATGATCAAACACCATCCCTCCACCAGTGCACATTCTCCACCATCAATGTCCCGAGTATATGCCCCCACACTTTCCAAACTTCCCTCTGCCTCTATGGTAGACAATTTATCCCATACTCTTTCTACTTTGGGGCATTCTGGTTTGCGATATAGATACTGAGAGGCTATCACATTTGTCTACTTTCAGCACACATCTCCCATCCTGAATGGTCCCTCCAACCATCATTGACTTAGTGGTCCCTTCTTCCAACTGCCTTCTTCCCCAGCTCATGAGACAGGCTTCCAACTATTGGGCAATATCCCTGACCTTGGTGTCTCCTGACCTTGGGTGTCAATCTCATACTATGTTATTTTATATTCCATAAATGAGTGCAGTCCTATGTCTGTCCCTCTTTCTGACTCATTTTATTTAGCATACTCTCCATGTCAATCCACTTATAAGGGAATTTTATTCATCGCTCCTAACAGTTGCATAGTATTCCATTGTGTAGTTGTACCAAAGTTCCTTTAACCAGTCATCTGTTCTCGGGCTCTCGGGTTGTTTCCAGATTCTGGCTATTGTGAACAGTGCTGAAATGAACATACAGGTGCAGATGTTATTTCTACTGTGCTTTTTTGCATCCTCGGGACATAATCCCAGAAGTGATATTGTGGGGCCATATGGAAGTTCAGTTTCTAGTTTTTGAAGGAATACCCATATTTTCCAAAAGGCTGGACCAGTCAGCATTCCCATGAACAATGAGAGTCCCTTTCTCCTCACATTCACACCAACACTAGTTGCTTTTGTTCTTTTAAATGTGTGCCAGTTTCTGTGGTGTGAGATATTTCATTGTTTTGATCTGCATCTCCCTGATTAGCGATGTGGAGCATTTTTTCATGTGCCTTTTGGCCATTTGTATTTCTTTTTTTGAGGAAACTTCATTTCTTATCATTTTTGATGGGGTTGGAGGTTTTTTTTCTTGTACAATTCTACTAGTGACTTGTATATCCTGAATATTAATCCCTTATCAGATGAGTATTGGGTAAATATTCTTATTATGTGGGTTCTCTCCGTATTTTCGTCACTGTTTCTTTTGAGATGCAGAATCTTCTTAGTTCAATGTAGTCCCATTTGTTTTCACTTGCTTGGTCAGTGCTGTTTCATTCTTAAAGATGCTTTTAGCTTCAATGTCTCAGAGGATTCTGCTTACATTTTCCTCCATGTACCTTATGCATTTGGGTCTGATATGGAGGTCTTTAATACATTTTGATCTGACTTTTGTACCTCCTGCCAGAAATCTTAACCCAGACTTTCACAGAATTCCAAAGCCAAGAAAGCAAAGTGGGGGCTGGAGCGATAGCACAGCGGGTAAGGGTATTTGCCTTGCATGTGGCTGACCTAGGTTTGATTCCCAGCATCCCATATGGTCCCCCATGCACTGCCAGGAGTAACCCTTGAGCATCGCTGGATATGACTCAAAAAGAGGGAAAAAAGAGTGATGGCTGTGCTGGCATGTCCATCCAGGCCCATCTGCAGCCCCTGTCGGTCTGGTCAGCAGGTGGCCTGTCCCTTCTCCCTAGAGCAGAGCTTCTCACGCAGTTTCAACTTGCAGCACCTTTTCATTTGAGACATCTTTACATGACTATGGGTGTAAAATAGGCATCAAATCATCTACTCATCATAAAAACATTTTAAGCATTCCGTGACTGGGACTTGGCAGGATCATAGGCTGAAGCTACGTGTTTTACATGTGGGAGACCCAGGATTGATGGAGAATTTGGGGGCTGAGCTGAGGAGTGGTGGGTGCGGGTGGGGGGGGCGGGAGTTAGCAGGGAACCACAGAGAGGGGACAGGACTGGGCTCAGGCACTGGCCTTGCACGCAGCTGACCCCAGTTCAATCCCCAGCACCATAGTTTCCCCCGAGCACTTCCAGGAGTGATCCTGGGCCCAGCCAGCTGTGGTCCACCAAACCACCAAACAAACACAGCACTGGAAGATGTTCGTGTGTCTGGCCAGCACAGGGCTCCGAGCCAGCCGTGTCTCAGCACTACAGAGGAAGTGCTTCGGGCTCCAGTTCACTGAAAGTCAAAGGAGGGAGCCCACTAACTGGTCTGTGTGAAAGTACTGATGGCAGTGGAGACTGGAGACCTGGGCAGCATCCCAGAATCCATGTTGGTGGGGGGGGGGGGTTGTTACTGGTAGACCCATGCAGGGAGGAAGAGGGTCGGGGGCTGTCGCTGAGTGTCCCCTTCAACGGGTCTAGAATCCATCTTATTTTGGGGCTCTCCCAAGTAGTACTCGGGGCTCAGGGGGAGGCTCAGGGATGTTCTACCAACTAGCTTAGGCTGCCACTGCTGTGGCCGCCATACACAGCCAGTGCCCAGTGAGCCAGAACCATGCCAGGGCCACTGCAACCCTCTGCAGGGGTCTGGAGAGGGCAGCAGCCAGCCCCTGCCACGCTCAGGTCTGCGATGCAATGGCTGGGCCCCCTCTAGGCCATGTGACCCAGAACTTGGCTCAGAACATGCACAGAGGTTTAAGACAGGAATCGCCATCCTCGGGTCTGCCCTGCCACCTGGTGAGTAGGCCCCATAGTGGGACAGGGCCCAGGCAGAAGGCCAGGAAGCAGGGAGTTGGTGGTCCAGGTGGGTAAATGGGTGCTTTGGGGCAGGGTGGCCCCTGGAGGTGGGGAATGGATGGGTGTGAGCTGGAGTGAAGGTGACAGCTGTCACAAAGGGGGTGGTGTTGTCTTGCTCTTTTCCGTTTCATGATGTAAGGAGCAAGAGCGAGAGGCGTCCCATGAAGAGCTACCGTCTGCCTCTTCAGAAACCCTCAACACACAACATAGCCCCCTGGCGCTCCTCGCCTACACTTCCCTGAGGCTGTCATGGCCCTTTTGCAGTCTCACCTTGAAGGCTACTTGATGACAACCTCCCAAAGCCGGCCCAAGTGGCAATCCCCTGCTGAGAAACCGGGCCCTAGCACAGCGGTCTTCAACCACCAGTCCATGGCCCAGCATCAGCTGAAATTTCCTGCCAACCCGTTGAAAATGTATTGTGCTGCTAGATGATCCAGCAAACCAAATGGGCAGCAGCAGTAATTTCAGGGCCACTTGGTGCTCAGAGAAATGCTCCCAGCTTGTTGCTCAGGGATTGCTGAGTGGTACTCCAGGACACATAGGCAGTGCCAGGGGTTGAGTCTGGGCCTCCCGCTCGCAAAGCATGTGCTCCAACCCAACTATTGAGTGCTCTCCACCCCAGCAATGATTGATTCTCCACTAGCAGTTGAAACCCACTGCCTTGGGTCAGGGAGCCAGCTCAAAGGGCCGAGTGCAGACAATGCATGTGGGAAGCCCTGGGGGTTGATCCCTGGCACTGCAGACTCCCCCCAGCACCCCAAAAAAGGTCCACAAAGAGAAACCCCAAGATGCTATCTAAGCAAGCCCCTTGACGGGGTGGGGCGTGTCCATCAGAATCTTTGCTGCAGAGTGTTGTTGGAGTATAAGAATCTTACACATGGACCAGTCTGAAAAGCTAGTCAGCTTCTGCATGCCGGGAGCCTCCAGCCTGGCTTCTGTTTTCTGGGCAACCCCTGGCAGTGCTCAGGACTTACTCCTGGCTCTGTTGTGCTCAAGGATCATACATGATGGCGGCAATAGAACATGGGTGGGCTGCATGCAGGCCAGCAAGCACCCTACCCACTGTCCCATGGCCCCAGCCTTTCCAGATGTGATCAAGATCCAGATGTGGCTTCTAATGTGATCAAGTCGGTGCCTTTAAGCATCAGAGCTAGTGATGGGTGTGGCAGACTCCAACTGGCCTGTCTCTGTCCTTTCTGGAAGATAACACAGATGCCTATCAGATGCTTCTCTGGTCCGGCCAGCCCTCCTACACCTTTGCCACCGTTGAGGACAACTGGAACGAGACTTTCTATGTTGAAGCCATCGAGTTCCCATCTGACGGCTTCTCCGGCCTGATCTCCTACTCCATGTCCCTCGTAGAAAAGTCTCAAGACCCAGTATGTACCTAAACAGCCCTGACGCAGGGGCTGTGTGGCCAAGAGATGAGGAGAAAAAGGGGGTCGAGGGAGGGTTTCCGACTGCCTGGAACGGGAAGAGCTGCAGAGAGCAGGTGCACGGGCAGTTAAACTTGCTGCAGGTGAGAGCCGGGAGGAAAGATGATGCGCCTTGTCTCCCAGTCTGTTCCAGAAACCGTGGTGTATAAAGACACAGTCGTGTTCCGAGTGGCTCCCTGCATCTTCACCCCCAGCACCCAGATGCCCCTGGAGGTGTACCTGTGCAGGTAAGCGGCCCTTAGGCTGCAGAGGCCCAGGGGGCCGGATGGAACAGCCACAAGCCAGGAATATGAAGTGCTTCCTCCCTCCCCTTCCCAAGCTGCCTATTCTACCCTCAAGAAGGCCCCTCTGTGGGCCTGATCTTAGAAGGCTGAGGCTGGACAGTGAGATGCACCACCTCTCACTTCTGCCGCTGGGAAACAAGTCTGCAGCCTGCTTTGGGGCCAAACTGGATGCCAGAAAACAGTGTGAAAGGAAAGAGGGGTGAGGAACATCCAGAGACTGCAACTCCCCCTCCCCACCCCGCCCCAGCACTGCCAGTTTTGGCTCCCAAACTTAGCACTGTAGCACTGTCCTCCTGTTGTTCATCGATTTGTTCAAGTAGGCACCAATAACGTCTCCATTGTGAGACTTGTTACTGATTTTGGCATTTCAAAGACGCCACAGGGAGCTTGCCAGGCTCTGCCGTGCGGGCAGGATACTCTAGTTAGCTTTGTTGGGCTCTCTGAGAGGGACAGAGGAATCTAACTCGGGTCAGCCGTGTGCAAGGCAGACTCACTACCCACTGTGAGCTATGGTTTTCAAACTTACGAGCGTAAAAAGGGAGAGGATAGAGTCCAGGGTGCCCACTCATCTACTGCCACAGGTGAGCCAGGCATGGAGCAGAAGTACAGTGGTTAGACACTCCCTGCCCCCCCCACCCCCGACACACACAGGCTAACACATGCAAAGAGGGTACCGGGGTTCTAGGTCTGCAGTGAGGGAAACAGTGGTACTGCTGCCTCAGGAAGCAGAATAGGGAGCTTCGGTTCTGGGGGGAAGCAGGAGAAGGTGGGTCACAAAGCCCCAGGAGCTCCAGGGAGTTTGGGAGTGGAGGAATCTGGATGCACTGAACCCGCAGGCTGGGGCTGTGCCCGCAGCTCTGAGATTCAAGAGTTCGACACCAGTCCTGTACTTATGAAAACTTACTGGCACTCACCAAACTCCCAACTTCTATGTGGCCTGTGGAATGTGGCCGCAGGTAGGGCTGAATCGAGGCTCCAGACCCCCATACAGAGTTCACCCTGGTGGCTGACCTGACTGCCAGGAGTGCAGCGCCAAGTGTGTGTGCCCGGCCCCCATCTGGGCTGGTGTTAACTGCAGGGGCAGAGCAGAGGGAAGCCTTGGAGGCCTTCCCTGAGGGGGTGTCTCTCCCGCAGACAGCTGCAGGTTCAAGGCTTTGCAGATGCGGTGACGGAGCTGAGCGAGAGGAGTAACATCCAGGTGGCAACTGTCTACGAGGACCTCAACCGCCAGGGCAGGTGGCTGCAGGTAACACGCCCTTGCCCTCGCCACAGACCACCCTCTGGTCCTGCCTTCCCCCCTTCCCAACCCAGCAGGAGGAGAGGCGGCTTGGCTCTCTGGCACACCTGGACAGCTCTGAGGCTTCGTCCACTTCCTCCCCAGTAGGTACATTCCCGACCACACCCCAGAGCCCCCACACACAGCTGCCCGGGTGCAAAGAGGGTGGTGAACGACTTCTGAGCTCGGACCAAGCTCCAGGGCTGAGCCTGATCCCAGCAGAATGAACAATCTGGAGACCACCCCCCTCACCACCGACATTGCAGTGGGGGCCCCATTCTGCTCTCAAAGTTGAGTGGCCACGGGGCTGGAGAGATAGCACAGCAGGTAGGGCGTTTGCCTTGCACACGGCCGATCCAGGTTCAATTCCCAGCATCCCATATGGTCCCCTTAGCACCGCCAGGAGTGACTCCTGAGTGCAGAGCCAGGAGTAACCCCTGTGCATCGCCAGGTGTGACCCAAAAAGCAAAACAAAAAAAAAAAGTTGAGTGGCCACGTGGGGCCAGGGACCCTTCTAGGTCCCAGTGTTCAGAGAAATGGTGACCGCTGTCGCTGCTGCAGCCATGAGTGCTAGGTGCTGTGAAAGAGAGGATGAGGTGCTCCCCAGCCAGTGCTCTCCAGTTCAGGAAGCCAGGAGCAGGGGACAGAGACAGGGAGGAGGCTGGGCAGAGGGATGGCTGGCCGGAAGGCTGGAGCAACAGACCGGGAAGGCCAGGGCAGGAGGATATGGTCAGTCTAAGCTTACAGGCCCTTCATGCCAAGGAGCGGAAGCCAGTCGGGGGCAGGGAAAAGGGACCGTGGGGGGTGCTCAGGTTTGGGTTTTAGTCTGGAGCGATAGCACAGCAGGTAGGGTGTTTGCCTTGCATGTGGCCGACCCGGGTTCGATTCCCAGCATCCCATATGGTCCCCTGAGCAGCGCCAGGAGTAATTCCTGAGTGCATGAACCAGGAGTAACCCCTGTGCATCGCCGGGTGTGACCCAAAAAGCAAAGATTTGGGTTTTCAAATAACCCCCCTGGCTAACAAAGAGGAAAGGGGTCAAAAGAGAGAGGAGGCAGGTATTCTGGTTGAGGCTGAGGTACTGACGGCTTCCTCGTAAGGGCCCAGGATGTCATCAGACACTGGGGTGCACAAAGATGAGTAAAAGAGGGATTCAGGGGAGTCAAGCTTTCAACGGAACAAACCAGCCCGGGCAAGCCCCCTCACTGGCAGGAAGAGGGGCTTCTCTGCCCACACCCACCCCCACCGCTGCAGGCAGTCAAGGGAGGACATGGGCCTCACCACGTGTCCCTCTGTGTCCCCAGGATGAGGTGGCCTTCTGCTACACCCAGGCTCCCCACAAGACTCTGTCCTTGGCCTTCGACACCCCTCACATCCACAAGCCGGAAGACTTCCCCATGAAATACTCTTTGGTGCGGCAGCATGTGTAACCTGGACCCTGTCACGTGGGAAGGGGTGCCAGAGGGCCCATGGTTGGGGGCAGGGAGGGAAGGTCTGAGGCTTGTAGGAGTCGGGCTGGGGCATAGGTCTGGCCCTTCTAATGCCCTGCCCCACGGGGGGGTCTCCCTCCAGAGCCCTGAGATCGGCTACGTGATCCATGACACTGAGGACCACACGGTGACCAGCATGGACTCCATTGGCAGCATGGTGGTGTCCCCACCTGTCAAGGTGGCAGGCAAGGAGTACCCACTGGGCCGGATCCTCCTTGGCAGCAGCTTCTACCCCAGGTGGGCTCACTGGCCCTCACTGCAAGGAGATGCCCCTGGTTCCCCCTGGGCCCCACCCCACCCACTACCCTGATCCCTCTGATCTACCCTGGGATCCCCTGATCCCAGGGCATCTGTTCTGGGCTATCCCTTCCAGGAGAGGCAGGATAGCTTAGCAGAGGGGTGGACTCCTGCTGGGGCCCACAGGGCATTCCCAAGGGCCACAGGAGAAACAGAGGAGCTCAGTGTGAGACAAGGGGGACCCCCTGGTAGGACTGGGGAGAGGGGAGCCCCAGAAAGGATTCAAGGTGGGGGGGGGAAGCAGAATCAGTGGTAGAGAAAGCAGAAGACTGTCCTTTTCGTCCCTTTGGAGGTCACAGCCAGCAGTACTCAGGGCTTAATTCCTGGCTCTGCACTTGTGAATCATGCCTGGCAGGGCTCAGGGACCATATGGGGTGCCAGAGATTGAACTCAGGTTCTGCTTCCTATAAGGCAAGTGCCTTATGGGCTGTCCTATGTCTCTGGCCCCAAGCTGTTCACTCTTCGATAGATGTGTCCAGGGGTTCCCATGCTCAGGGCCAGCAGCCCAACAGGACACCTCCACAACTGCATGGCTGGACATCTTGGTGGCCGTTTGTCTGAAACCATGAAGTGCTTGGGAGCTGGAGTGAGGGGCTGAGTGTGTGCACGTGTTGTGAATGGAGCCCTAGGGCTCATTGTGTGCCAAGCGCATATTACTGCTGAGGAGGGGGTACTGAACGTCACCCTGGGCTGTGAGAGGGTCATGCAGGCTCAGGGGCTGTGGGTCCGTCCCTCCAGCAAGCAGGCCCGGAACATGAGCAGGGCCCTCCGGGACTTCCTCTACGCCCAGCAAGTGCAGGCTCCCGTGCAGCTCTTCTCGGACTGGCTGATGGTCGGCCACCCCGACGAGTTCATGTGCTTCGTCCCCACGGAGGTCAAGAGCAAAGGCAAGAAGGTCTGTGCCAGGGGCTGGCCAACATGTGTTCCTGCTTCATCAGGAGACCGTGGGAAGCTTCTGGCAGGGGTGGGAGGGGAGGAAGCATGCGGCCCACTCTCCTTGTTCCGTGCCCCAGGACTTCCGTCTGCTCCTGGCCAGCCCCAGCTCCTGCTACAAACTGTTTCAAGAGAAGAAGGATGAGGGCTACGGGGATACGCAGCTGTTTCAGGAGGTCCAAGAGGAGCAGCTTCTTTCTAACGGTAAGCCAGTTCCTGGTCCCAAGGCCCCCTCCTGTCACGGTCTCTGGGGAGCGTGAATGCGTTGTGTCCCAGGTGAGCGCGTCTTGTTCTCCTCCCAGGCTGCCTGGGGGGCAGGAGAGCACCAGTGTATATCAGTCAGAAATTCTGGGGTGGGCAGGAGCAATAGTACAGCGAGTAGAGTGTCTGCCTTGCATGCAGCCAACCCGGGTTCAATCCCCGGCATCTCATATGGTCCCCTCAGTGCAGAGCCAGGAGGAACCCCTGAGCATTGGCAAGTGTGTGACTCAGAAAGGGGAAAAAAAAGTTCTGGGGGTAACTGAGAAACTGCCAGAATGTGTGTGTGAAGGAGACACATGGAAGGCCATTGAGATGGCTCAGTGGTCAAGCGCAGGCTTGCGCATGTTCAAGGCCCTGGTTCCATCCCTGGCCCCATCTGGGGCCCCTGGGTGTGAACTGAGTTATAATCGAAATACTGGCACGAGGAGGGCCAGAGTCCAGGAGTGAAGACATCTGCCTTACCTGTGGCTGTGCCTGGTTCAGTCCCTGGCACCACATGGTTCACAGAGCCAGGAACAAGCCCCCGACAGGTCCAGGCATGGCCCAAACCATATCTACCCCAATTAAACTGCAGGGGCACAAAGCAATAGTATAGCAGGTAGGGTGTTTGCCTTGTACACGGCCAACTTGGGTTCAATCTCCAGCACCCCATATGGTCCCCTGAGCACACTGGGAGTGGTCCCCAAACAAAAACTAAAAATAAACTTAAATTAGCACAGGGTTAATTTGGCAGGGGTCTGTGTGCCAACACTAGTGTCTGGGTTTACCCAGAGACGGTGGATCGAGCACCTGAGCACTGCACATCATCCTCCGGCTCATCTTAAGGACTCTCAGGTGGACACAGTGTTCATGGTGCCACAGCACTGTTTTTTTGTTTGTTTCATTTGGGCCACACCTGGCAGTGCTCAGGGATCAAACCCGGGTTGGCCAGGCACAAGGCAAGCACCCAACCTGCTGTACGATCACTCCAGCCCTGTGCCATGGGACCGGAGTGAAAGAGGGGGTGTTGGGGGGAAATCTCCACCCCCTCACTGCTGTGGTTTGAAGCCCCAGTCTCACTATTCAAGCGTCTGTTAGCACACAACGTCAGCCCCACCACAGGCCTCCTGTACCCAGCATTGGTGGCCCCCCCACCAGCAGTGGCATGGCCCTGGATGCACTCACAGGAGCTGAGTTATGAGCGTGAACCCTGTGTCTAAAGCGCTTCCGTCATGACTGAATTGGGCATCTCTGAGCTCAAGCATAGAGCTTCAAGGGCTGAGCCAGGCTTTCTCATGTAGGACTCACGGGTTCAGCCCCTGGCACCATATGGTCCCCTGAGCACTGTGTTGGGAGTCATCCCTGAATAGCACCAGGTGTGTGTGGACCCTGGCACCTGCCCCCCCCACACACACACACACATTTAAAACTTGCAATCAGGCCCAAAGATGACTCGGCCAAGAAGGGTTGTACAAGACACAACACTGTCCAGAGGTACTCAAGCTAACCTGTCAGGTCACTCCCCTCATGCCAGGGACAAGTGACCAACAGCAGAGAATGTGCCCCTGGTCTTCATGGACTCTCCTTGAGCCCCTACAGGTGACATGTGACCTGGGAGTGGTGTCCTTGGAAGCTAGCCAGGCTGCTCCCCATAGTCATGGTTCAAGGATACATACCTTAGGGACTCATGAGGTAGCACAGTGTGGGTAGGGCTTCTGCCTGACATGCGGCCAACCTGGGTTCAATCCCCAGCACCCCCTAGGGTCACCCAAGCCCAACACAAATGTTCTTTGTGAGTGTATTGCCAGGAGGTAAGCCCTGAGCGCTGTCAGGGGTGGCCCCCTAATTTTTTAAAACTCCCTTGGTTTTCTTTTTCTTTTTGGGTCACACCCAGCGATGCACCGGGGTTACTCCTGGCTCTGCACTCAGGAATTACTCCTGGCGGTGCTCAGGGGACCATATGGGATGCTGGG
>JAOXYA010018730.1:0-13590 GCA_028565675.1 Sorex palustris | reverse complement strand
TTTTTTTTTTGCTTTTTGGGTCACACCCGGTGATGCACAGGGGTTATTCCTGGCTCTGCACTCAGGAGTTACTCCTGACAGTGCTCAGGGGACCATGTGGGATGCTGGGAATCGAACCCGGGTCGGCTGAGTGCAAGGCAAACACCTTACCCGGTGTGCTATCGCTCCAGCCCCATCCACAATCTTTTAAGGTGGAGCAAGAGTGTTCCCCCAGGCCCTCCAGCAGCTTTGGGAACCGCCTGCAGATGAACCAAGCCAAAGCAGATGAACGACACGTCAGCACCGGAGGCTCAGCATAGCCCGGGCTCCCAGCCTCCGTGTCTTGCAGAGCTTCTGTCCCTTCTTACCACCTCCTGACCCCCATGCAGCGGTGCTCAGGGCTCGCTCCTGTGGAGCTCAGGCCACTCGCAGTGCCAGGAAATGGGAAATGGACCTGGGTGGCTGCGGGCAAGGGAAGCACCTTCCTGGCCGTACTCTCGGACCCCTTATCCTCAAATTTCACAGCTGATGATGCTCCTTAGAGCAGTGCTCACAGCGCGACGCGACCAGAACTCCCTCAACACGGGACTAGCAGCACCCTGGGCTGGAGCTGGAGCAAAGTAAAGCCACCAGGTACAGACACAGGGACCAGCGGCTCTGTCCTAGCTGCTGCTAACACGCGGAGACAGGGTCTTAGTGTCACTGGAAAATGGCACAGGAAAGGAGGTAGAAAGCTGGATACTAAATGAGCTGTCACTCACTTCCCCAGTGCTATCTCATGTGATCGCTGTCATCTAATTTTTTCCCGAGTGTAATACTTGTACTTTTTCCAGGAAGTTCGGATATTTAGATTTCTCCAAACAGTTCAATCTACATTAAGCACTAACTTTAAAGCATTTAGAGGAAAACGTCGCGTCTGAAGGCTAGAACCATGCTCCGAAACATTAATCAATTCAAATTAATTTTAAATTAGACTTAGACTTCTTTAGGGAATGCACGAAGGTGAAGATTGATTTAGGTAAGTATCAGATATGCTATTTTACAAAGTTCCTAGATGTGACGGAACATGGAACACGAACTTTGACTTACCAATGGATTCGATCTGGAAATCAAAGGTAAGTTCTGATGATAACTTCCTGCTGGATTTTAATCTTCCTTGGAGATTCACTATTTTTATGCAACCTGGAGTGGGGGATGAAAGGTCACTCAGAAAAGAAATCAAACGAAGCCATGCCAGGGAGGCGCGGACACCGAGACTTACAGTCCAGGCAGACGAGGACGGTGTCTCTCTCCAGCTGGGTGATGTGACTAACGTTGGTCTGCGGGGTGTCTGCAAGGCAAAAAGAAGTCGATAAACACACGGGACAAAACTAGCACGTCCTGTACAGAGAATGTGGAGAGGGCCCTGAAGAGGCCGACGGAGAGGGAAGAAAACTCCCGGGACCTCCTGGGATCACAGAGGTTTGGGGATGGAGTCAAAGCCCAGCGAGGCCACAAGGAGCTGAGGGTGCAGACAGGAGAGGGTGGCAGCGGGTGCTGCGACTGAGAACGGGTCTGATACGGGAAGAGTGAGTAGACGGGAAAACACCCTCGGGGGCACACGTCCTCACGGAGATGGGCAGTAACGGGACAGTGAGGACAGAAGAGCAGGGCAAGGAATGCCCACAGCAGACAGGACAGATGGGACGCCGACATGGTCCCAAAGGTCCACTGGGGCCGGCAGATGATACACGGTGACAAGGCTCGATCCACCAGGAAGATGCGCTGACCGCGAACAGCTCAGCACTACTCCGCAGCGTGTGGACGGGCAGAGCAAGTACTAAAAAGAGCCAAGGCAGTCAACACAGAAACGTGGGGTCGGGACCCCCCTGGCTCAGCAGAGGCACATCACAGGAAGTCTGAGGTCCACGCCAGCAGCCTGAGCCACACCTGAGAGAAGCCGACGGAACCTTCCGCCAAGAGCGGAATGTGGAACTTCTTTATGTGGCCAGAGTTCTTCCGGGAAAGATAACGCCCAAGAGCCCATAGAACAAATCTCACGAGACAGAAATTCTATCACTAGCTCTACTGCCACAGTGGTGTGAAACCAGAAATCAATATACGGAGAGACGAGAAGTAAAGGCACAGGGGCATTAGACAACACACCCGACAACCAGCGTGTCAAAGGAAGATAAAAAAAATCTCTTGAGATCAACAAAAAGGAAGCAGCACCTCAGCACTAACGGAATGCGGTATGGCAGCACCATGAGGAAACCCACAATTGCGGAAACACACCGAGAAAAAATGCCGTGAAATAAGTGACCCAAGGGGCCAGAGCCAGAGAGAACAGCAGGGAGGACACTGCCTTCACGTCACCAATGTGGGTTCGGTCCCCGGCATCCCACAGGGTCCTCCGAACCCGCCAGGAGTAACCTCTGTGGCCCCAAAACAAAAACAACAAAACAAATCTGACATTATACCTCAAGAAATCAGGGGGAAAACATATCCCCAAATCTGAAGGAAGGAGGGAAAAAGATTTGGGCAGAAAAAGGTGCTTGACAGACTGTAACAGGCGAAAGGAATACGCCAAGAGGTGGTATCTTAAAAGATGAACCGACGGGCATGGTTGAGCTGACAAAATTACAGAAGGAATGCAAACGTGGGGAAACACTAAACCCCACAGGATGGCCACGGATGCTTATAGACCGACATGGCTGACTCCGTGGAAGAACGTTTGCACGGAATCCCTCCCACATCTGGCCTACCAGACTGGGACCACGAGGAAGCAGAAACCTGAACAGCCCCGGGGGGACTGAATCAGCCCTCGGAAGCCTCCTGATCCCCCGGAGGATCACGGAAGACGCCCGGCACCACCCGTCTCTAGGAAACAGAGTCAGGTACCAGCCTTCCTCCACAGAAACGGCTGCCACTGAAACAAAGGGCCAGGCAGGGCCCGGGGGTGGCTCTGAGGTTCACAGCACCTGCCCCAAATCAATCAACCTTGATATCCGCACCCCACATTATTCACAGTTGCCCAAGACACGCTAACTGCTTCAGGGGCAGAGATGAAAGAGAGGATCAAAAACAAGGGGCGTACATATGTACACCCCCCCCACACACATCAGACACTCAAAGATACATACACACACACACACACACACACACACACCACGGGCATACAAAGAAAGGGAATCCTGTGCTGTCTGTGACAAGGGGAGAACCTGCCAGCCTGAAACTAAGCCGGGGTGGGGGGGGGCCAGGCGGGGCCGGCATCACTCCCGTCTAGGAGACTCAGATGCCGCACAGGCCACAGGCCCTGGGAGGTGAACAGCGCTGCCCCTAGACCTGCCACAGAGAAAGGGAATGGAAAGAGAGTCGGGTGCGCGGGACAGGAGCTGGCGCCGGGCGGAGCCTCCAGGTGGCCGCTGCCGCGACCCCAAAGGTCACGAGGCTGCAGCTCTTGCCCACATGTCAGCTACGGGCGGGGACTGTGAGCCCTGACGCCAGGTCCCGGCTCCTCACCTCACAGCACCCGTGTGTCACGATCCAGCATCATGTCACACACTTGGACTTCACATGGACACACGCGTGTGCTCTCAATATACACGCGAAACCGATTCATCAAACTGCTCTGAACAAGCTGAGGAAATTAACTACTTCAAAGCGGGCTGCATTCTCTTTCCAGGCCAGTAGATCATCGAGGACTGGAATTTTTGGTGCGTTGGTTAAGAAATGTAGGAGCCAGGCCAACTGCACAGCCGGTGGGGTGTTTGTCTTGCATGTGACCGACCGGGCTTTGGTCCCCGGCACCCCGGATGGTCGTGTCTGCCTGCCAGGAGTGATCCCTGAGTGCAGAGCCAGGAGTAAGCCCTGAGCATTGTCAGGCGTGGCCCAAGAACAAGCAAAAAACTAAGTAAAAAAAAAAGGGTTGATTAAAGCTGAGGAGATACTGCAGCAAGCAGGGATATCACACACAGCCAGTCTGGGTTCAATCTTCAGCACCTTGGCGTCCTGAATGTCCCCCCAAGCCCACCAGGAGTGATCTCTGACCACAGCCAGATGCTGGGGAGGGGGCGAGGGAGGGAGGGAAAGAGAGAAAAAAAGAGGGGGAGGGAGCGAGGGAGAAAGAGAGAGGGAGCGAGGGGGGGGCGGCAAACGGACTCCGTGTTCACCAGTGACGCAGTGGAAGCACCAACCTGACTCTGTGAACCACGAGGAGGTAGAGTTGGGGTTGACGGTCTCAAACTGCACCACCTGGTTGAAGTCTCTCCCTTTCCCGACACCAACACAGACCAGCGGGAACTCGTGCTCCGGGACGACCAGCATCTCAAACATCCGCAGTGGGCACGGGATGGGGAAATCTATGTGCTGCGGAGACAGAGCGTGTCACACGGGGCAAGCAGGACAATCCTGCCGAGAGTGCGGTGACGGTCTCTCTCTCACAGAAACACTCAGCAGCTCCAGGCGGGGGGGGGGGGGGGTCGAACCCGGGCAACCGTCTACAAAGCCAGCACCTGCCCGCTGCCCCTCACCCTCTGCGCCATTTAATGAAAGGTCCGAAATGCTGATTAGCAAGAGACACTCTTGCATGAGTGGACAAGGAAAAAGCCCACAAAGAAAATTCAGCCGTCTATCTTAAGTGATTTCACTCGGCGAATGACAATAATGACCAACGTTAACTTTGTATGGCCTCAAACATGTTTGTATTACCACAAAAAGACTGGGGGAGGGGTGGGGCTCCCCAGCAGTGCCGAGGACCATCTCCCTGGCCCCGACTCACGGGTCTGGGCGAGTATCAGAGAATAGCACTGTGATGGGAGCCTCCCCACGTGCATGAGTGACCGAGACAAGGGGAGTGAGGGCACACGACACGGGGAGCCCCCACTTCAGAGCTCCAGAGAGAGGCCCCCTCCCACATCCTAGGGGCATGCTGGGGATAAAAGCGCCTGGACTTATCTGCAGTTTCCAGTTTGGGGGCCGCGCCCCGTGGTGCCCAGGGATCACTTACCTGGGCGAGGCCTCCCGGAAGGCAAGCGTCTTAACCCTTTCCTAGCTCTCGGGCCCTCACGTACACGTGTTTATTCTATGTATTTGGTCACGCTCAGCAGTGACCAGGCCTTACTCCGGCTCTGCGCTCACCACCCTGACAATCCCAAATCATCACATTCATTTCATAGCGAAAACGACGTTTCTGAAGGGAAAGGCCAGCTCCTGCGCTGGGGGTTGGTGCGGTGGGTGGGGTGTCACGGACCTGCCTGGGGCGGTGCCACGGCTCACCTTGATCAGCATGAACTTCTGCATGGGCTCCACCCACTCCAGGAGGACGATGCTCGTCTGCAGGGCCCCGCACAGGTACTTGTGGCCCGTGTAGGGACTTCTCACTGCAACACCAAAGGCGACGTGAGCCCCTGACACCGCCTCCGGGCCGCCCCAGAGCCGCCCCTTCCAGTCTCGCAGCCTGGCCAGCCTGGGGCGTGGACGGCTGAGGAGACACGCGGGGCCGGCTCAGGTGCAGGCTCAGGTGCGTTGGGGCGAGGCTCACAGCTGGTGCTTCGGTTCTGATTACCACGCGGCTCGAACTCACGTGTAGGAGAACCTAAAGGCACCCGCGTCTGCGTCTGCTACGTTTGAGGCCGGTGGCGGCACAGGAACAGACTCTCGGCTTCCCAGAGAAGCCTGAGGCCTGTTCCTGGGGAATACAGGCTGCCTGAAAGGCACCCTGGAGAGGCAGATGCTCTCCTGGAGGTGTTTCACGGGGCCCCTGGGGAACGGGAGGGGCGGGCAACACCCCAGCGGCCGAGCGCCCGAACGACGTCCCTCCCGACTCTGCAGGAGGAGGGCGAGTGACCTGCCGCTTACTTACCGACACAGCACTTCTGGCACCACTTGGTCTCAGGGATCTTTGCAGACACAGAAAATTTCCTAAATGCAAGTGAAAAGTAAATACCTGTCAACCACGTCAGTATGGTGAAGGGACAGTCACAGTTAGGTGGGGAAAAATGAGAAGTTCAAAAACTGGCAAACATCTGTCAGACTTCCTATTAGAACTGAGAATAAACCGGATCCTTTTCCATCACCCTCCCCAACGATTCCAAAAGAATTCAGGATTCAAATATGAAAAACAAAAACTATAAAACATTTGGATTGTATAAAGATATGACCTTGGGAAAAATATAAAAAAAGAAGAAACATCCAGGCATCTTTTATAATATTATAACCCAGAATCCAAGTAAAGGTTGTACAAACCTCAAAATAAGTTTTTTCTTTTCTACACAGATATATAAGCTGCTTTAAAATGTACAAATGTCCCTTTCGGCCCACGCCACCATCTGCCAGTAAACAGCAAAAATGATCGAGTCTAAGGGAGTATCGGGTGGGGGGGGTGCGCGCGCACTGTCTGTCCTCGAGACCTTCAGGATTCAGAAAACACAGAGTCGCTCCTCTGGCCACGTGCATGCGGATACAAGAAAGGCGACACGGGAGACAGACAGGGAAGGGACGGCCGCAAGAGGAAGCCCCACAGACGTCCCCAGGGCAGAACTGGAGGGTCTGCAGGGTCAGCCAGCATGCTGCCGGCATCTTCACTGACAGACAAGTCGAGGGCAGGTTCTTGCCAAGAGGGTGAGTGTTTGTATTGAGCGTATTAAGCGCTCTAAGGGCTGAGACAGATGCCGGCAACAGGTGAAGGAAAATGACCAAGAAAAGGAGCCCAGGAGAAAGGGACTTGGGTTCAGCAGAAGCTCCACCCAGAGCCGCTCACGTCGCAAGAACCAGTGGGAAGGAGCACCAGCGGCTGGAGCCCGTCCCTAGGAATACAGGGCGGGAGAGGGGTTTGTTTAAAACAAAGAGACTCCTGGGCTACACAAAAAGTAATAAATTGTTCATTTTATTTACTTTTTGCCACAACTGGTGGTGCTCAGGGCTGACTCCTAGCTCTGTGCTCAGGGCTGACTCCTGACTGTGCTCAGGGCTGACTCCTGGCTCTGTGCTCAGGGCTGACGCCCAGTGGTCTCACGGGACCACGCGGGGCACCAGGGATCAAACCGGGCTGGCCACAACCCCCCTGCCCGCTCACTGTCACTCTGGCTCTGACGCCCCAGCTCAGGTGCCGCATTTCAGAGGGATGAGGTCTTCATGCCTTCAGGTGATGACAAGACCAGGCAAGGAATCTTTCCCGAAGTCCTTCCATATCCCAAAAGGCAAATGTCCAGTTAGCCGTGCTATCGCCCTAGCCCCGAGTGTGCGCTTCTTACACGCTGTTGCTCTGTGTTGGCCTTTTTCTTTCTTTTTATATATCTGTATTTCTTTTCTAAGGTCCTGAGAGGTGTCTGCAGCGTGGTCTCGGCATACACTGTCCCACAAGCCCACGCCAGGGCCGTTGCCCTCCAGCTGAAAGCCTATTTTGAGGGGGAGGGGGCATACCCCTTGGTGCTCAGGGGTCACTCCTGCAGGCTCGGGGGACCATGTGTGTCCTGGGGATCGAATCCCTTCCTGCTGTGCTGTCTAGTCCTTCTCGCTCGTCCTCTCTAGTCCTTCTGCAGCAGTCTTTTTTTTTTTTTTTTTAATAAAAAATCCGAATCCTGCCTTGCTGCCTATACAAACTGCACAGGTGCTGGACTGTGTAACAACTTCTAGGAAGCTCTCATCTGGTTTGTTTTCGTGGGTCACACCGGGAGTGCTCAGGGCTCTCACTCCTGGCTCTGAGCGCAGGGCCCTACGAGGCAGCGGGTTGGGAGCCGGGCCAGCTCTGCTGGGGCGCCGGCCCGGAGCAGTGAGGGACGGGCCTGCCACTGCGTGCACAGTAGGACAGCCTGCAGGAGCCCGCGCCCGTTTCCCAAGGCGCTATCTGCAGTCATGGATTCTAACACGTGGCGCTCAGTTCTTACTCTAAGTCACACGTTGCTTGAGCCTCTCGACCAATACCAGGCTCAGAATCAGAAACTTCCTCATCATTAGCAATTTAGCCAGTAACTTATGAGTCTGTTTGCAGTGTTCAGTGAGACAGCTCGGCTGCCTCGTGGAAGCTTTTCAGTAGCCATTAACAGTGTTCTAAGCTTGCACGAGAGTTGTTGGAAATAGTTCCTCAAGCAAGGGCTTGTCTGTGTGCTAAGACATTTTCGGGCTGATGCCAGCCCTGAGGTGAAGCGACGCCAGCAGGGCACGTGCAGGAGACCGGGAGTCCAGGCAAGCCTGAGTCTCGGTTTCTGGGTAAAGGAGTCACTGTTCCCTTTGACCAATTTCAGAGCAGGAAAACCCTCAGATTTCATTGAACAGGTCAGCGATCGTAAGTCTGTTGCCCTCATGTCTGTCATACAACTCAAAACATTCTTTGTTCATATGGCACTGGTATCGAGCCCAGGTCGCTCACATGCTGATCACATTCCTGGAGACGGAAACAAAAATTCCCCAGAATCTGGAGCAAACATTGGCTTAAAACGCAGTGCTCTTTATTCTTAAATCTGAAAGCCAGACTGCAGATGCCTACACTGCCGGGGAGAGGTCACGTGACTTATCCTGGCCCCAGACCGCAAAGGCAGAGACGCAGATCAAAGTTCAATCTGCCCGGATCCCAAAGCCTTTTCTGAAAAGAGAGCCGGCGCCACTGCCTTTGCAACGAGGCCCACGAAGCATTCATGATACCTTGGAAGTATGATCTGTGGTCTCTATGTGCAGAAGAAATGGTGCGGCCACCGAAGAAGACGGTTTCAGGCTTCCCACAAATAAGTGGGAATTAAGAACAGACTTCCCAGGGCCAGAGAGACAGGGAGTGGGTCAGGTGCTTGTCTTGCCCGGTGCCACCAGGAGCGATCCCTGAGCACAGAGACAGGAGTCGGCCCTGAGTACAGCCAGGTATGCCTCCCGAGCAGAACAAAAACCAGATTTTCCAATCACTGATTCTAGGTAGCGAGGAGGAAGAAAGAGGGACGGCTGTGCTGGTGGGTGCTACTGGTACTTAAGATGAACTCAACACAGGCCCTGCAAAAAAGCTTGAGGCCCAAACCTTCCTTCCCGAGGCGAGGCCTTTCTCTCCGGCACCCCGAAAGGGAGAGACAGCGTCTGCTCGACCCGTCCCACCTACGGACACTGCGTCCCACAGAGTGCTCTGCCGAGCTGGGAAGAACTGGACAGGGCAATCGGGGGCAAAGCCGCTAACGCAGGCTCCGCCCGACACGGAGACACCAAGCGCACCTCCAGCCCCGGAGCTGACGCCTGGCCATGGTCTCTGCAGACGAGTCTCAGGCAGAAAGCTGGACGGAAGCCGTCTCCAAACGAGAGAAAGACCGCACAGGGCCGCAGGGAGGAGAGAAGGCCGCGGGCGCCAGAGCTGCACGGGCAAGCCCCCAACTCCAACTCCAGACAAAACAGCAACGGCGATTCCCAGGCACTGTGCGAGGACCCAACTCCAGTCAACGCAAATCACGAAGACGGAAAACGATGCAGCACACTCCGAAGCGCGCCCATGAGGATCTCTGGGCTGGCTATCAACGAACACCAGAGAAGGGCAGGTTCTGGGGCATCTCAGTCACCACCCCTCAGAGTCTGAGGGCGGAAAGTCCCCCGAGTGGACACCAGGCCCTGAGAGCTCGTCCGCGAGCAAGGGCAAACAGCCTGTCAAGCAGGCGCAAGACGCAGCAGCATCAAACAGCTCTCCTTTCTAACTTATTTCCTAGAGGAACAATCTTTTTCCTTTTTCTCCTTTTTGGGTCACACCCAGCGATGCACAGGGGCTCCTCCTGGCTCTGCATTCAGGAATTACTCCTGCCAGTGCTCTGGGGAGCCCATCGGATGCTGGGAATTGAACCCGGATCGGCCGCATGCAAGGCAAACGTCCTAACTGCTGTGCTATCGCTCCAGCTTCCCTAGTGGAAAAATCTTTAACAAAAAATTTCGGGTTCTTAAAAGTTGATATGTCGGAAGTACCACATGTGAAATATATCAGAAAATTACAGAAAAGAATCAGCTTTAGGCTCACAGGAAAAGATATTTTACAAAATTTGGAAGAAAATGTCTGATAAAACTAGATATTGCAACATCTTAAAAGAATGCGACAAATAAGAACTCATGAAAATATATTACTTCTTAAAAATTTCTCATTATACATGATTTCTATTAACCCCCAAAGAGTGCTCCTGAGTCCTGCAGTACCACTTCTTAGAGAGGATCATTAGCACGTTACCTCTCAGGACGAACACATAATTCAACGTGCAATTACCGTGGCAGTATTTTGTCGGGGAGTTTGTGGGCTGGGATTGCGACTGGGAGCTTTTGCATTTGTCGTGCATACTCAAAGAGCCCGGGAAGATTATGGGAATAGAGCTGAGAAGCTTTACCTGCGGGGAAAAAGAAACATTGCCGAAGAACGAGGAACAGGAGGAAAAACCCAGGCAGTTAAAAACTAAGACTCGTGGAGTCCATGCCCAATTCACTCAGCCTAACTAGTGGCTGAATAAACAACAGTGCTCCTACATTAAAAAAACGAAACAGCAACAACAAAAAAACCACCAGACTCACCAGATATTGATAGTAAGCAATTGTTCATCACATACAACCACGTACACCGCCGGGGGAAGAGCTGAAAAGAAAAAACCAGTTTACAAAAAATGACGGGTAACAGCGATCTCTCTCTCTCTCTCTGTCTCTGTCTCTCTCTCTCTCTCTCTCTCTCTCACACACACACACACACACACACACAAAGTTTACTATGTAACAGATTAATCAATAGACAATTCTGAAATATTTTAATGATCACTCAATATACTCTTTTTTCTTTTTGGGTCACACCCGGTGATGCTCAGGGGTTCCTCCTGGCTTTGCACTCAGGAATTACTCGTAGTGGTGCTCAGGGCACCATATGGGATGCTGGGAATCGAACCCGAGAGGCCACGTGCAAGACAAACACCCTACCTGCTGCGCTATTGCTCCAGCCCCCATTCAATATACTCTTATAGGAGTAAAAAAAAGTTAGCCTTCATTAACCAAGTCTCAATGTCACACTCAATGACATTTTGGTAAGGGTCACATAAACCCAAACTATGACGGGAAAAAAAGACACTTTCAAACAAAAAATTTTGTTTTGGTTTTGATACTAAATCCTTGTATGCTTCTCCCCGAGTTTGCCTACCGAGGCGTATGGACACACTTGGTTTCTCCAGAGAAGCAGCAGAAGAAAGTCCAAGAGACATTCTGATAAAAACTAACTATAACGAACAGAATCCCCTCCTTCCTGCAGTGATCACTGTCTAGATTCTCAGGTGCCAGGTTCCAGCAATGGAGTTGGAGATGTTCAGGGCAGAGGAGGGGCTGTCTGAGCGGCCCTGCCCCCGTCACTCGCTGTCAGTGTTCTCACAGTGGTCCGGGCACCAGTGCCCACAGCCTCACCCGGCCTAGAGAGAGGAGCCTGGAGCCCTCGATTCAGAAGCCACGCTGGGATTTTTATTTGTTTTTGGGCCCCAACAGGCATGCCCAGGGGCCGCTATCTGGTGCTGGGGATGCCGAAGGCGGAAGCTGAGAACTGGACACTGTCATCTCACGAGCCTACCAGGCCTGCTCTGGGGGCTCCTCCCGGGTCACACTCCGGAACAGGCTGGGATGGAGGGAGGGAGGAACGCCGCAAGGGACAGACCCGTCAGGACAGCCAGGACCCTCGAATCTCTTGAGTAAGACTGTTTCACAACTTCTCAGACGCACTCACAGACACAGCCACCAAGCAAAGCTGCAGAGCTCTGGCAGCTGCACATCTAGCAAGTGTGCCCAGAGCCGGGGTTCCCTGGAGGCCACAAACAACTGTGCTGGGAGACGGGAGGGCGGCCCCTTGCTCTGGGGTTGGGACTTGGGCCCTGAGCACAGCTGGGAAAAGGCCCTAAACCCTTAGTAACAAACACAAACGAAAACCCCAACCGCTCCTTCACGCTCTTCACGCTGGGAGCTTGCTGGCTACACTGGAAGTCGGGCAGAGGAGGGGCGATGCCCCGGGCCTTTTCTCTTTTCACTGGGTTCAGGGAAGCTGATGTGGCTGAGTGCTGAGCTGGGTTTCCCACACAGACACAACGAGAAGTGCTTGTCCAGGACCAGACCCACGGCTTACCGGACTCACGCGTTATTTCTAAGTGCAAGTAAATGTAAGAATTTTACTTATATTTTAACTCAAACTTGGAAATATTTGTAAATGGAATATAAGCATAAATAAACACAAGGTCAAGACGAATTCTCTAACATCAGTATAGGAACAATGTAAAAGCGTCAAGGTTTTTTTCAAGTACTAAATTTCACTACATTTAGTAAACTCTAAGCCTTTCTGATTTCTCTCAAATTGTTTTGCTGTAGAAGAATGAGAGAGAGGAATACTGGGATGTTTGCTCCATTCTGCACAAGGGCGAAATGGATCCAAGTTCTTTTTCTTTTCCACTGAAAACTTTGCGGAAGATGCTGCTTGGGGGCTTCCCAGGAGTTCAGGCAGCTCGCGGGGAGACCCTCCTAAGCGTGGGTGGGGGTGGGGGGAGCCCCTTCCATTTCTCTTTTTTGTTGGAGGCCACGCGAGGGCTGGGCAGAGAGCTGGGCTGGCCCGAGCAGTACAAAGGCGGAGCCCGTGGGACAGCCACTGTGGACGGCTCTGAGGGGCTGATGGACCCACGGCCATGGGAATGTGGAGCTCAGCGCAACAGCGCACCCAGAGTCAGGGGGGCCGTGTCACAGTGACCCCGAGGCCCTGGTGTCAGAGAATCCGTGTTGGCCGGCACTGGGCAGTCGGCAGTCACCGAGCAGCTCTGCCGACCCGGGGGAGACCCTGTGGTCCCAGCCTGTGTCTGTGGTCCTGGGCGGGCAGGCAGGCCCGCACCAGCCCAGCATCCGGGGAACGTCCCCTCTGAACCCACCGGCTCCACGTTGGGTCAAGAGGGGACCTGGGGTGGCCGTTACTGCTGTGTCCACTGCCCAGAGTAGCTCCTGGTCATAGGACCCGCCCGGGCTGCCGAGGTCCAGGCCTCCTGCAGGCCCCCATGCCGCCCTTGCCCGGTCTGTTGGAGTGGACGGTCAGTCCCTCTCGGCGCACACTCTGGGCCTTTCCTTCCTGCCCCGCACAGCCCCTGGACACTTGTTCCCGTCCCGAAGCCGGGGCTGCTTCCCGGGGTGCTGGCCCAGTGCCCACGGAATCGTCCCTCTCCAGCACCTGGTCCTGTAGGTTTCTCAGGTCCTCGCCCGCACGCGCTGGGCAGTAAGACACTCGGCCCTGACTTGACACTCCTAGCTCCACGCCTCTGTCCACCTGTCGACAGGCACTCTCCGCCTGCCCGGGACTCCAGACCCATCTCTGCCTGTGGCCCATGTTTCATTCCTAGGGAAATGGGGACGGGTCAGGAGACGGTTTCCTTAAGGGTCAGTTCGGCTGGAGACAGCACAGTGGACAGGGCGCTTGTCTAGCTTGTTGCGGGCCGGACCTGACCCCTGCGTGTCACCCAACCACCACTCTGGAGGAAGCCTGAGCACCGCTGGAGGTGGCCAAAAACCAGAAGAGGGGGCAAGAAAGATTAGGAATTAGCTCTGTAAGCCTGCTCGCAGGACTGGTCAGAAGATGTTCCAAAGAGATATGTGAATAAGAGGGGCAGTGAATCGCAGAAACGAAACTCCTTTCTTACC